>JAAIXJ010000359.1:251690-362605 GCA_013403705.1 Heliconius hermathena | reverse complement strand
AGCTTGGCGAGAACGCATGGCTTAGTGGTCAGAGCGCCTGGTCGGTTTCCAGGAGGCGCGGGTTCGAGTCCCGCTGCGTTCAAATTTTTATACGTTTTCTAAATAAGGACATTTCTTTGTTCTACCATGGCGAACAGTACCAGTTTCTCAATAACCAGTCTGTTGTAAATCTGTATCTGTTGTGTCGTAATCTGTCGAAAAATGCGTAACTGATAAAAGAGAAAGATATCGAAGTATATGACATTGTCATTAGCATTGGTATTCAGTTTGTTGAGTTGTACTTTGACTACTCCTATACCCAAACGCTGTGTAGGATTGACTTCTAGAGTTTTTCCACAGTATAAGTTTTAGGCGTAACAATAGCCACCTGAGTTCGTAATCATCTAGTTTTTATATCCATATTTGGTTCTGGAAGCAGCGCAACTAAATCTACCTCTTAACGTTTTTTTTTTCAATAATTACAGCTTCAATTGCTTATTGATAACGCTGCTATTCATTGCGACCGCTAAGTATCCTACGTGTCATGAAATAATAAGAGATGAATCTGTGAATAAAATAATAATAATTTACTTCTAATGTGCCCATAGGCCCCCCCCGGAGACAGCATAGTAAAAGCTGCATTTGTCTTATTACAACTCCTCTTTTCTAGTCAAATGTAATTATTACATATAATATTACATAGTATACAAAGTAATTGAGTATAAATATACTCTCTGCTATTGCTACAAAATTGTAGCGAAACAAACGAAGAAAAAGTTAAATATAAAAATAAAAAAATACTTTACCTTTCTGATTTTTGAATCACAAAATGCACGAAATAAACAATTATGTGAGTTATTCAATAGTTTTTACGGCCACAACATAAAGATACACTGCTTATCGTCACAATTCTAAACATGAATTGCATGAAAATAATAATATAAAAAAACGTGGGTACTTTTATAAGTGTCTCCAATTGGGCACGGCGGGTATATATGGCTTAATGGGAGCGGGAAGTCTTAACACTAAGGTTCCTCCTGCCTACCTTGCTATATGCGGGATACAGTGTGAAGCTTAAAATAAAAGATTTAGTTATGATGAATGAAAACTTACAGCCCTTTTTTTATTTTATTAATACAGTACTTTCAATATATTTGTTTTCATGAATTCAAATTTCGCTACTTTCGCTTGTAAAATAATTCAGCCATGTTTACGATCCTTACATAAATTAGTTTGTGTCGAAATGAGATTCTAAATATCTTACTACTGCTGTTTTGCCTTGCCAATTGCACGGTGAGCAGAGAATTATGACACTCAACAAAAGGACAAGGTTACAAAATAAAAGAACCAACCCATATTACAATTATTTATTAGAAGCTTGAGGTAAGAAGTGGGGCTACACAATCTATGAAGCGGCGGCTAACATCAACACATTTACTCTATGCATTTTAAATGAACGCTAATACCGGAACGCTAATTATATTATACAAAAATATATTTTGACTATTTTTTATTCGTCACGTGGCTGGCTGGTTTTATCTGTATCTTGATATAAAAATAAATATTTCGTTATTTATTTAATTTATTTTATTACAACTAAATTTATACAGACAAGTAAGAGAGAGTGCAAAAAATGCTTAAAATAAAATCGTTTAGTAAGAAAAACAATTTCATTTAAATATTTATATAATAATAACAATTCATAGTTGATAAATACCAAAATATTTAATAGCCACGTGACAAAATGTAAAAAATTGAAATCTTAAAATGAAGTAAATTTAAAATAAGGTTTTGAAAAATCTACACAAATAATAGAATAATTGGATATAGTGTGATATGTTACGTAACATTTAGTACCTTTCGAAAAGCAAAATGGCATGGATCAATATTAAGTCAAAAGTTTATTTTAATCTTGAGAAAACTTTTAAATAATGAAAATTGTTATTACAGTTTTTATACGTTCATGAATATAAGAAAATTCTATCTTTCTAAGAAAAATAGCAACTATGATATATGCCACTTTGCTGTGTAAATGTGTCTAACTTATAAATATATGACTTGGCTAACATCATCAACGATTAGTAATAGACTGAGATCCCAGGGCCCCCTGACCAATGTCTTTTTACCTTTCAAATGTCAGCTTTGCTAAAATCTAAAAAATTATAAATAAAACGTAGGTCCGGCGGCCCTGGGACAATGACCCAGGATAGTTAACGATACCTGCAGCTTCGCGTGTTCAAATGGGAAGAACTAAGAGCTGTAGACATGTCACATGCTAACTGCTCGATGTAAGTCTGACCACAAGTACAGTAGCTTACATCGAAAATACTAACGTCGTGTAATATAGCTGTAAAGGTTCCTCAACAAACGGACTATCTAACACAAAAATATTTTTTCAATTCGAAACAGTAGTTCCAATGATTAACGCGTGCGAACAAACAAACTCTTCGGCTTTATAATATTAGTATAAATGTAGTAACTTAATTTTGAGTTTTACATCTGTGACGTTTTAAACTATTTTTACGAAAATATACATCGACATCAACTTCTTATAAAACACATAGACCATGTTAGCCAAGATATTATCATAGTATGAAATACATAACATAATATATATTTTTTTTCTTTAAACTTTATTATAGATCTCTTAAAACACGTTAAATATAGAAATATTATAACACAAAGCCACAAATTGGGTCTTTTAAATACAAACGATTATTATACAAAAAACTAAGTCTAAAACATAGTCCGGTTACACGAAGTTTAGAAAAACGCCGTTGTCAATTCTACCTTTGACGAATTTTGCGTGGCGTTAAGTACGCCATACAACACGTATGGCGCTAAAATATGCTGAATTTTTTTTATCCTGATACGTATGTATATGAAAAAGTGTTTGTTAATAACTAAATTTAAAAATACACATTTTTAAAACTGATTAAAGATTTTGACGGCGGCTTAAAGCACTACTTAAAGCAACACTTAACATCAATACATAAATATTTAATTAATTGAAACATTCACATAATAAATGTAGACTCCATACTTTGTGCGTCTCTATTACAATCTACGCTTAAATTAGTTTAGAAGCGAAGTTTTGAAAACGATTATATATAGTATAGTATATATTATAATTTTTGTATGTATATTACAGAATTTGTGTATTTATTAGCATATTATATAAATAATTTGTTATAATATTATTGTTCTATTTAAAAATATATTTTTTTTAATACAATAATAATAGTCGAGGTAGATATTTCTAGAAATATAAATATAAAATAAATATTTTTGTTACTTTTGTTATTTAAATAAAATCGTTTTCAAAACTCCATATCCATAAATGCTAATCTAAATTTGCTCTCAAGCTTTAGTCGATGAAAAAATACAAATATATCAACTCTACATATAATAGAGAAAGGAAAGTATTATTATTTTATAAAATATTCAATATTATTGTCATTATAATTATTTTTTCACTTCATTTTATTGTCTGTGGTTGAGACTGGTATTAAAAGAATATTATTATTATTATTAATATAAAAACTATTTCTTTATATGTATTTCCATTTTCTTATAATTTGTACGAATACGAACGAGTACGAATGGATAAAGTAACTATGTATATATCCTTAGTTTGGTACTAAAGAGATACAACCCATATATTACAGGCTTCCACATAGTGAACAATACAGGTAGGATGATTACACAAATAAAAAATATAATCTGTCAATTTCGGAAATAAGTCATGTAATAGGATTTTTTTCATCTCAAAATTAGTAATATATGGGTCTCTAAGACTCTAGCACCGAAACGAGGATACTTAAAACGACGCCGGTAGCGTTAAACGACAAACTACTTTACGCATATAACACAACCTTTCATATGATTTTATCGTAATGTCATCATTAGACTCTAAATAATCTGTATATCGATGGAGAAACTAATACATTCTATATTTAGAAAATATAATTGTACTTATAATATTTCTTATATAGTATAAAATGTCGATCTATAATAACATTTTTATCTATTTTTGACAATCCACAGTAATAAACGTATGTAAATGAATATAAAAATACACAATAATAATTACAAAGATTATTCAACAAATCTATATATTTATAACACTACTTTGTTACGGAGGCCCGTATTATAAATCATTATCAATTCTAAGATCGATCTTGAAATTTCGTTTTAATAATTTACAAATCAAAACATATCTCAAGATCGTTTTTTAGATTGATCTTAGAGATGTGACCAACTTATAAATATGAATCTAAGTGCCTGATAGACAACGCTACGACAAAACTACTGGACTTAGAAAATTTTGATAGGTCAGGAGCTATAGGTGTGCTCCCCACACTCTCCTACATTCCTAAAGAAGGATTTCTCGATATTGATACGGAAACAGGAAAAACTGATTTAATACGGTTTAAAGTCTTTAGAAACAAAGTATGATATAAAATTACATAAATTATTTTATATATTCATTCTATGTATATACTTAGTTTGTGACGTTCTATTTCCTCATTCCGCACAAAGATATTTTTTATTGATTCGTAGACGTTTCGAAGCGGCATCGTAGCTTCTATTTCTAAATATTATATAAAAAAATTATATGATAATCTATATTTTATTTTTATAAATTATATCTAGTTTTCTTAATTATAAAGAAATTGTGTAATAGTTTACATATAAAATATAAATTAAATATTATAATCTTTACTATATTACAATCAATTTTTATAGTATTATAGTAAAAATAACAAATTTTAATAGATTAGACATAATTTATATATATTATAATATATAAATATATTCTGTTAAATTTATCAAAGAAATGCATTATTTTCTCCATCGATTTTATTATTTACTATTTAATCTGTAACACATTCAACGTGGAGCTATAATCTTATAAACATTTATTGTCTATGCAACTTCCATATTATATATAATTTAGTTTTAGTTATGAGCCATCGACCCGGGGTGAACACATTGTCTAATATATAGTACGAGACGATAACTATCTACCTACGTACAGTGCGGTCGGCGAGTCGTGGTCGCCCTGAAGTTATCTGTAGATGGCTGCGCGAATTTATATTTATAATTTTTCTCACTTGATTATTTTCTACTCTAGCGCACAGTGCGCAAAAGTTAGACTTTCTAGCCTAATTCCAGGGCAGTCACGACTCGCCGACCGTACTGTAATACTGTATAACGTACAGTTTCTTATATTTATATAACATTACATCTACCAAGTATAAACATTTAGAGCCGAACATGTCTCATGTTCCGTATAAAGCCAAATACCAATGCATTTTGTGTTATTTATAAAATTTATGTAACTAGTGTTGTCCACACGGCTGCCTCTAAAATAAAGCAACTAACAATCTTAACGCGTAGGAGTTAAGTAAATAAAAGAAATCTGTGATAAATAGATACATGACGAAACAAAAATAGAAATTAAATGTAAAATTATTATAATTATATTAAATTTTTAAAAGGTAAACACATGTAGTGGGAAAACTGTAGGAAAATATAATACTAAAAGCAGGTCTAAGAAGCCTATTTCCTAACCTAAACCTATTCTAACTTAACCGATCGACATCAGATAATGTCGTGTAAATTATAAAAATTTAGACTCTATACGTAATATGTTTTATTCATAAGTTAGTTTTATATTTTTTTCTTCCATTTTCATACGTATTAAGACTAGAAACGTTCGTCTAAGTAATGAAATAATATGACATCTATATTTAATATTATATATTTTTTTAGAGTGCTTACTCCACAATGCAGATTCTTAACAACTTCACGCCTTTTCTCACATAGAGGGGCAATGCCACTCTACCAGCTGGTAGGCGACGGAAAGAGGGGAGGTTCCCTCTTTCCGTCCCCGTTAATTTTCTGTAAACTTTTCATTGAATTTTCGAGACATTACTTTTTGAGCTACAGTACTTAACGCTGCGCTTCGTCTAACAGAGCAGCAAAATTAAAATAAATTGAATATAATCGTTGCCCCTATTAGCGATCGAATACACAACCATCTCGTTTACAGTCACACGTTGTTCGACTGCGCCACGGTGGCCTCTCATCTCCTTAACCGACCGATATTCAATTTCCCTATTTTGGTTGCTTTTGAATGCAGCTTTGTTGAAGATTTAAGAGATGTTTTAAATTCTTTATTGCACAATATTTTATACATAAAAATATTGTACAATAGGCGGATTTAACGTTAAAAATCAGAATTCTAATTGGTTTTTCCTCCAACGTGACCTATGGTGGTATTAATGTTGAGCATCTTAGGATAATTAAAAACAAATAAAATATATACATTACTGTTTTATTAAAAATATAAATCTATGTTAAGAATCTTGTATTCAAATAGTATTCTTTTCTTTTTCTCATAGAAATTAAACTTAAGTCTAGGATGTTTAAAAAGTTGAAAAATCACGCTAAAATATCTTCTTTTCAATATAATCGGCTTGCTAGCACTTATCTCAGGTTCATGTAAATTCATACATAAAAATATTATATTGTTATCGAATTCGAACACGGCCAAAAAATATTGCGACTAAAGATTTTTTATAGTTCATAGATAGGTACCGGTCTGCTCAAGTCGTCAATAAAAACAGCTTTATACTTTTCGTGGCAGGGTGAAAAGGCAGAGGGAATCTAGTTTTAAGTCACTTTCCGATGAGTTTTTAAGACATCGCTTGATAAGTGACGGAACTCAATGCCGGACTTTGTCTTATAAGTGGTGTAAGGAAATAAAAAAAATCCATTGCCCTGAATAGAAGGAAACCAAAACCGTCGTATTTACAGTCAGACATTGTATTGCTGCGCCACGACAGTCTCAAAAAAATTTTTTTTCGTTATTTCATTATTAAGTATTTGCAGAGTAGAGCCATACTCTATATATTGTATAAATATGGTTTTACATTAGATGCTATATTATATATTTAATGCTAATAGAAAGCTCGAGTAAAGAAGGGGACTCATAAGAAGTCGACAACCTTTGTTGTACGATTGGCGATGCGGTTTTTTATTAAATATAAAAAAATTTTTGCTTCCATAAGAAAATAAACTTGTTTTGTCGTAACCATGTTAAATAACTAGGTACAAATGACAATAATCCAAATATATTTATTAATGGATATTTATTCGCAAACAAATAAAATGTCCTTAAATGGAAAAGTTACGTTAAATAACTTTTATAATATAGTTGATAATTTCGTTATATTTTTTGTGTTATTTTAATAAATACTGCATCGTCATTCGTACTATCAATATACATATAATATCTATATATTATAATACAAGACTATGATAGCAACATTGAGCATAGTTCTCGCTATTTGTCTATACTTAACATTCGAAGTTCTATTTAATACTAATTAGAAAATCATTTTAATTGAATGTATAGTAAAAATATAGTATAATGACCTAAATAGAAGTGTCAGTTGAGGTATGACTGACACCTAACTAACAGTAATAGGTTCATTTCCCGTCCGTGCAACGATATATGTACATATATATGGCGGACTACATCTTAACGTAAGCTTCTAAATACACGCCGGATAGTGTCACTGGCTACGTTTCAAAATAATATCTGTTAGTACAAGAGACAGAATTGTCACAAAGTAATCCTACAAATCTTTAGATAAAACATCACCTACATACATACTTACAGACTATTAAAGCTATATTACTAATTTTCACATTTATTGTGTTACTGACTTACAACATCTAACGTTAACTTAAAAATCTTTTACATAGTTCCTATAAAACGATATCAAAAGGTGTTTTTTGTTGAAGAATCGCTATTTTATTATTAAATTTATTATTGTCATAATAGTTTTCTGGATGACAGTCTTAGATAAAGAACGTCGACTCTACGAAGTCGATCGTACAATTAACGTTAAACAGAGTTCATCCAAAGGTTACCTACTCGTATAATATCTAGAAAAGCACTTCGTCTAGTTCTACAACATCAAACATCAAACAAATACACATTTAACTAACAACTATGGTGAAAAGAAAAATCGAGCGGTTACAATATATCTATAAGGATCACTAAAGCTTTAATACCTACATATAAGCAAATTCAGTATACGGAACACTATTACGCTATATATAGATCTCGAGAAAAAGTTTCGAGATATAAACTAACGCGAAGTAAACGTACACATTTATAAAAATCCACCAAACCCGCCGTTTTATCACAGCATCTAATAAAATTTACTCCTCACTTATTAGTGTCGTGAAAAAATATTGAGACTCTTTACAAGTGTCCGATAAGTAAATGATAAGTTAACAGACAGATATCTTTTAGTCTATCTTTCATTATTTATTGTCATAGGAAAATACGGTATAATAAATATCTGAAAGATAATTTAAAAGAAACTTATCTGACATTTGTATAATAGAATCTAGATTATTTCTACGTCACGTATAAATATGAGTTAAGTTATATTATTGTCATAATTGTATTTATTGTCGTATAATTTATATAGTATTGTCATAATTTACTTTATTGTCATAAATTTATATAGCTATGTATACAGCTACTCAATGTCCAACGCGCTCACCGCGATGTAAAGTGACCACTTGTATAATTGACGTTGTTTTTAAAATTTTTAAATTAATAACAAACCGACTTTACTTAGAATATTATAAAAAAATATGTATAATTTCTATATAAATTAGGAAAAAATATTGTATAAACTTATAAAAAACCTGTGAAATTAATTGTAAACACATTTATTTATTAAAAAATACCTGAAAAATAAAAAAAAAATTTAGAGTAAGGCAAAGTGGCGCCCTATACATCGTTGCCAGTGCTTCTATGCGGTATAACCGCTATATGTAGCCGTTCTCAGTCCTCTGACCTGGCGTATTCGTCGTTATACGTAGCAATTTGATGTTGGATCCAGGACACGTACCGGGGCACATAGGCGTAGACTCCGGGTAATCGGGGGTGTGCACACTTAATGCCCCATGAAACTATGCCCCCGACGTACCACCGTGTCGGGTCATCTGGGTCCTTGCAAAGTAATGGACCTCCGGAATCGCCCTGTAAGGGAATTGGTTGATTTATTTTAGGGTTTTCTTAATTTTTTGATATATATATAATATATTTTTATATTTTGAGCTTGCGGCTGTCGTGACCATTTCCTCGTTCTGACAAGAAGATAAAGCGCAAATAAGCCGGAAATTATTTGGACAATGTGTCCAAATAATTTTCGGTAAGAGGCAATAAATTGTATTAATTACCGAATAGTAATTTAGCGTCAATCGTGGCACAGGCGCAAAAGTGTACGACTGTAAGCGCGACAGGTTGTGGGTTCAATAGCCACATCGAGGAAATAAAATATTAAATATTTTTAATTCCTCGATGTGGGTGTTGGGTGGGTGTTCCAGAGCGAGGAAGTAAAGTATTAAATATTTCATTTCCTCACTGTGGTAACGAGGCAAAGCGCGGCGTTGAGTTCCACCACTCAACACGCAATGCCGCCAACATTTGGGGAAAAATGGGGAACGGAAGTTCCTTCATGGGAACGGAGTGTCTTAACACTAGGTTTCCAGGTTCCTTTTTCCTACCCTGCCATATGCGGGGTACAGCGTGAAAGTAAAAAAGACAGTAGTGATTTCTCACTAAGATTCCACTCCTACTATCTATATATACAACTTTACCAATAAAACGAGGTTTAACAAACAAAGTTTCCAATGTTAGCTGTATTACATTTATTTTATTGACTCTATTCTTCGAAGATATAGAGCCTCGGCAAATAGTTAATCTAAAGAACAATTTTCATTTCTTATGTTTGTCCTAGGGAAGTTAATACAACGTATTGGTACAGTAACAATATGCGGTTGCATCGTACAAAGGAAGCTGCACGGTAAAGATAGATCTTTGTTCTTTTTCTTGTTTTGCATTTAATAGTGAGATATTGAATGTTGAATAATGAAAGATATAAAAAAGTTTATTCTAGAGAATGAAAGGGAAGCATATACATTTTTATATATTTTTTCAGTTTCACGCTGTATTCCGCACTATGCATCCAGAATTCGGCGGAAAATGGGAAACGGAGTGTTTTAACACTAGGTTACCGCTGCCTACTGCTGTGTGCGTGATACAGCGTGAAGCTGATTTTTATTTTAAAATATGTACCTGACAGGCGTCCTTCCCGCCTTCGGGGTATCCCGCGCAGATCATTCCCTCTGTCACGTTTAGATCGCGGTGCTCCAGCCACTGGTTGCATAGATCTCTGTTAAGAACTGGCACTTCCACTTCGTTCACTGCGGGCTCGTATTCTGACACTGTGAGATGTAACTTCGTTTAATAGACGACTTAAAAATATTTTTACAAAAAATATAGAAGCTACTTCAAAATTATACATATAAGCACAAACTTACACAAAAACTAAATTGAAAATAATATTCTAGTTATTTCAGAGTAAAGAAAGACATTGTGAAATAATAAGTGAAATCATTGATACGCTTATACACCTAAATCAGCTTCACGCTGTATCCCGCACACAGCAGGGTAACCTGGTGCTGAGACACTTCGTTGACACATGAGTGGCGGAATTCAACGCCGCGAAACGAAACGAAAATATAAATGTAAATAAATATTTCATTTTCTCGAGTTGAGATTGAATCCACAACCAGTCGATTTCACAGTCACACGTTGTGCCCTTGCGCCACGACTAGCCTCACTTATATACCTATTTACTATTTATTTATCGTAGCGTTATTTTTGGAGTCGGTGCCAACACGGATATTTTTTTCAAAATTGTTAGCTTTGTTCGGTATACTTAGTAGTCAACTCTTAATGTTATTTTTTTATTGGCTGGCACCGCCGTCAAAAATAATAGGGACTAATGGGAGAGTACGCTCTGTCAAACAAAAAAATAAATAAGTATTTTTTTTTTTATGGAAAAGACAAGGCAAACGAGCGTTCGAGTCACTTGATGGTAAGTGATCACCGTCGCCCACGACCCCGTGCAACACCAGAGGAGCTGCAGGTGCGTTGCCTGCCTGTAAGGTGGTTTGGGCTCCGGAGCCCGGCATTACCTGATGCGAAACGCAGTGGTATAAAGCCACTACTTCACGCCGGTTTTAAATGCCGGGGGTGGTAATAATCCGGTCGAGTCTGCCCATGCGTGTAAAAAAAAGTAAAAGTAAAAGTAGATTCATAAATGACGGAGAAATCGATGGACAAACTTAAATTAATGTATAGTTAATGAATATAGAACCTCCTCCTTTTCGAAAAAAGAAGTCGTTTAAAAATATGCTATAAGCGTACACATTTTATACTTTTTTTAACTTTATATTAATTAGTAGGGCAGGCAAAGGGAACCTAATGTTAAGTCACGTTGTCACCCACTTTTCACACAGGCGGAACTCAACGCTGCGCTTTCTCGTGTTACCAGAGCGACGAAATGAAAATAATTCATTCCAACGAGTGGAAATCGACCTCGCAACCGTTTACAGATACGGCGCCGCTTCAATAAAATATTAAGTTTATGTATGTATATACACCCTTACATCGTGGCATTTCCGGTGAACCGCTGTAATGTGCGGCGCAACTCTGTCGAACAGTTTCTATAGAGATACCAGAGGTGCATTCACTCTCGTACTACGTTTGTATATATATGTAAATTACATAGCCATTTTTCACTCTTACAAGAGTTTTTTTGCGGCATTTAATTATTGTTAGTATGTTTTAAATAATAATTTGCTAAAATAAACTAATTAATCACTTATGTGCTTACGTAAATGCGATAGTTGCCTATTCAGATCTTGCTTAAAGGAATGTTTAGGTCTGAAGCTGGTGTAGTACAGCAAGACGGCTGTAAACGCAACGCTTGTGGGTTTCATTCTCGATCGAGGGAATGAATTATTATGCTTTTGCTCGCTTTGATAAGATGTCAAAACGTACAATTGAGCCACTTTATACACAATAGAACGGAGTTCTCTCTGCCCTGGTTGTATTTTTTATATTTTTCAACTTTGATTCGAATAGAAATAGTTTTGGGTTTCGTAACTTTTCATGCCATATTTTTGTAAATAAATAAAATAGCGATTTTACGAGTACATCCTTACATTCAAATTTAAAATACTCTTTGTCCAAATATAATTTTGTAAGCACTTTTGAATCGTTTATATAAATCAATCTGTTTAGTTTTTAATTTTTACCTTATAAAATGTAGTAAAGTTGTAAAGATAGCAGGTATAGTTCCTTTATTCTGGTCATCTTCTTGCTGGTATTATTTCTGGCGTTTATTTACCGGGTCTACATTGACATCCAACCAGCCCTTCCTCGGCCGTCCGGGGGTCTGACTCTGTCGACAGACAGCACGGCACATCCAACTGACATAGTCCCCGCGATCGGCATCGCGGCTATACTATTTCAGGCGATGATTTCTTGGAGCTTATCCGCTACTTTAAGTTACAGTTATTAAACATTATGTACGTACTGTCTTTATCATCGCGTTTTCCCCATCCGATGACAGTGCACAGGGTTCCCGGCGCCAGAGCTCGTTGCGCCGGTGGCAGGCATACTGGTGATAGCTGCTCGTGGTATCTGACTCTTACTGCCAGCTAGGAAAAAGAAATGAGTTAAAAGTTAAAAATATATTGGCTTCATTTTTGTTACCAATAACTTACAGAGTAGGCAAAGGCAACCTAGTGTCAAGAGACTTCGATTCCAACTTTCTGTCGTTTTTTCGAGAAATTTCGTGTTAAGTGGCGGAGCTCAATGCCGCGCTTTTTCTTCTGCTTATACCAGAGTGAAGAAATAATTAATTTCCCCAAGTGGGAACCGAATCCACAAACGTCGCGTTCACATTCAGGCTAATGGATTGAGCAGAGAAAATCATTACAATATGTTGTCATTTTTTTCTTCACGCTATATCCCTCTCAAAGAAGGGTAGGCAGAGAGTATCTAGTGTATATAATTAGAACGGAGTTTCATAAATTCCGTTCCCATTAAAACATTTCCGTTCCCCACTTTCCGCTGTGTGGATGTTGAGTGGCGAAACTCAACGCTATGCTTTATCTTGTGCTCTAATATTTTTAATATATCACTCCCCCCAGTGGGAATCGAACCCACAACTGTCACGTTTACAGCCGCACGTCTGTGACTCCGCGCGAATGGTCTCAATTTTTTTCAAAATTATCACACTAAAATTAGCGATTCATCCCTAATTCAGCATACTTAATCGAGGAGGAACATTTACATTTTTATTATCTATTACAATCGGAGACTTTTAATTCTAAACCAACAAATCAAAACTCATACATAAATTTATAGCATCCAAAGTAAAATTAATTTCTCAATTTGTCCCACATATCGTAAGAACACAAAAGGAAGCTAAAATATAATTAATTAGCTGCCACTCAGTTATGAGTATCACGACATCCCAAAATCCAAGGACTTGAACGATGTTCCTTAATTGAATATGACATTTACGACAAGATTTATTTAAAACCATCAGACCGTTGTGCCACAACGTCGAGACGATGGTTGTTAGTTTGAATCCCATTCGGGGGAACGTACTTATGGGATTAGTACTACTTGTTGATCTAGGTCAACCAAAAGTACCCTATTAATTGTGACACCCTTATAGTGTCGAAATACGCGTTTTTTGCTATATAAACGGCCATATCTATTTTTAATTAAATACGATTTTTTCAGGAAATTAAGGTAATAAATATTTAATATGATTTCAATTTCAACTCGATATCTTCAAGCGTTCCAGAGATAAAGGCTCTTGACAGACAGACAAACGGACAACAAAGTGATATTATAATGGTTCCTTTTTCCTTAAGATGTACGGCACCATAAAAATAAGTACGATTTCAATACATAGATATATAAATAACCCGTAAATATTCCATTATTTGTGAAGATTACGTATAGTGTTCAATTTGGAGGGAATCTAGAGTTAAAACACTCCATTCTCCGATCTCAGTCAATTTTTCGAGACATTGCTTGTTGTGTTGTTGTGAGAGACGAAACTCTACGCCGCGCTTTAACCAGAGCGGAGAAATGAACATAATTTAACCATTCTCGTGTTTCATGTTTACAGTCTGACGTCTACCTAGTAGTGATAGATATTTTCCAGTTTTATGCTGTATCCAGTATGTCTGCTACATAGGCATACTACTATACTATACTGTAGGCAAAGGGAGCCTTGTATTAAGACACCGCTTCCTACTTTCCGCCGAATTCTAGTGATTAATAATATCGAAATAACTTAGCTCATTTCTTAGGATATAAGCAAAACTATATTGAAAAAAAGAAACAGGGAAAAAAAATTGAAGTATTCGATAATAATTTATTATAGCCCAAGATCCTGAGCCCCCAGACCTACGTCATTTTAGCAAAGCTGAAATTTTGAGGATTAAAATGTCGGTCTAGGGGCCTTGGGATCTCAGTCTATTAACGTTAACAATAAACAGAAATGCGATACATCTATATTTATTTATTAAGACAATAGTATTTGTTTGCACTTTCTTTGGTTAATTGAAACACACGATACGATAATAAAATAAATGTGTACTTGTTACCCGTCCGAATTTCGGAAGTATGTTTTTTTTATTTTCGACATTATTACAGAGTATAAAATAATAAAACTATTTGCACATAATTTTTATACCCTTGCGATGAATCCATGACGAATAAAACGAACCGACTCAAATATAAAATAGAATAGATAAATTAATACTTAATATAAAAAAAACCGCTTATTTTCATTTCTGTATGAATTTTGATAAATGATTTCTTAGCGTTCCCCTCCACTCCCTAACCTACCTATATGCTAAATTTTAAACTAAGAGTTTTTTGTAAAACAGATTATCAAAGTTATATATTTAATAGAGATATTCTACTATTTAAAAATTCAAAATATAAAAATCCAAAAAAAAAGTCAAAAATCCTAATGTTTACCTGAAACAAAGCGATATCGTTGTCATGAGCGACGCCAACGTTGTACAACGGGTGTGGTACAACGCGGCGCACTTTCACCTTCTGCCCGTAGTACGCGTGGGAGCGACGCCTCGTGATGCCGAGCTGGATCGTCCAGCCGTTCACATCGGAATGACTGGTAAATAAAAATAATTATGAAAATGTTATATGACTAATATATGACAGAGATAGACACTCCGCTCTTCGATTTTCTCTCAAACTTGAGATATTGTATATGAATTGGTTATTTTCAACGCCACACTTTTTTCTACCACGGCCAAAACTAGAAATAATTTATTTAGTAGTTTTTTTTAATTAAATAATATTTTAAAATATTTGGCCATAAAAGAAAAGGGTATTACAGAAGAAGAATGAAGGAAAGATGAATGCCGTGGAGATGTGATCTCTTCGTAGGATATGCGGAGTCAGCTTAGCTGATCGAATCCGTAATGAAGAGATACACAGAATGGCAGGTACTAGGATGTCACGGTGAGAATGAAGGAGAACGTGCTCAGCTGACTTGGGCACGTCGAACGAATGAGTGATGAAAGAATGGCAAAAAGGATTTATGATGGAAAAGAGTGGTAAGAGAAATCGGGGGAGACCTCAGTTGACCTTTGAAAACTCAGTATCAAAGATACTGGAGGGAGGTCACGTAAAAAGCATGAGGATCCCCCGGAGGGCATGTATAAGGAGGTTGATGACAGTGGACGAGGCGAAAGAGGTATGTAGAGACCGTAGCGTTTGGCGCTCCGTTCTCTCTGACTACCCCGCTAGGGATAAAGCGTGAAGCTAAGTAAGTAAGTAAAAGAAAAGAATAATACTTTTAAAAATATAGCGACACTGTGTGTGACTGTAAATTCGCCAGTTCTAGGTTCAATTTGTACTCGGGAAAAGAAATTATTTTCATTTTCTCGTTTTAGTAACAAGAAAAGGCGCATTCGTAATAGTAGTAAATTTGAATTCCACTATTCAACTGTCCCAAAAATTAGGAGGAGTCTTAACAATATGTGCCCTCTGCCTACCTTGCTTTACATTCAGGATACAATACAAGAGGGAAAAAAATTTAAAACTAGTTTTCTTTATCGTCATACGTTATTTTATTCTTGGTAAGGATCAAGTAGAAACTATTAATTAGCATTTGATTTTTTTTTCTTAAATAGATTATAGATGAGACGTTGAGATGAGATGAAATCAGATATAATTATCTTCTATAAATAAAATATTTATTTTTACTTACTTCCCTACGCAATGTGAGGCGGTGAGGACCCATTGATCAGCCACCAGGACACCAGCACAATAGAACACCTCTTCAGGACCACCAAGTATCGCGGCTAAGAATGGCCAGTCACCAGGCGACGCCTCCACGCCGCCCACAATTCTCTTTCTTACTGAACCTATTGTACGTCGCTTGCCACATTCTAGGAAAAAGGAAAAGCATCTTCAAAGCAAATGTTATCTTATTCCTGCCAATGCGCAGGATAGGCAGAGGCAATCTAAAGGGGCGGAACTTAACTTATAAATAAATAAGTAAAAACAATCGTCTAAGAACCAACGTAGCAGCTTAATTAAAACGTATGGTTGAGTGGTCAGGACGCTTGGACTTGGAAAAGGCGTGGGTCTTATACGTTTTCTAAAAACAACGAAAAGTATTTAAATAAATAATTATTTTATTAGAGGCCTTCGTGGCGGTAACGCGACGGTTGTGGGTTGATCCCTACTCGGGGGAATTAATTATTATTTATTAATATTTTCATTTCATCGCTCTGGCACCAAAAAAGGCACGGCGTTGAGTTCCGCCACTTAACAGGCAACGCCTCGAAAGTTCGGCGGAAAGTGGGGAACGGAGTGTTTTAACACTAGCTTCCATCTACAGTCACACGCTTGTGCCCCTGCGCCACGACGGCCTCTACCAATATACAATTACACAATATCAATATTAAAATTTTAAAAAAATTAATTAGCTTCACGTTGTATCCCGCACACAGCAGGGTAGGCAGAGAGAACCTAGTGTTAAGAGACTCCGTTCCCCACTTTCTGGAGGCATTGCGTGTTGAATGGCAGAACTCAACGCCGCGCTTAACCTCGACACCAGAGCGAAGAAATGGAAATATAAATTTAAGTAAATATTTCATCTCCTCGAGTGGGGATCGAACCCACAACCAGTCGGTTTTGCAGTCACACCTCGTGCCGCTGCGCCACGACCGGCCTCATAAATATTAAAACAATAAAAAAAACCAAAAACATTTAATTTCGCCATAATTTAATATTTGTAAAGCAAACTAATTACCCTTCGAGATAAATCAGCATTTTTATAAGGGTAGAAATTAAAATCATCGCGTAATAATTTCTTTGTTCATCGTACCTTGACGGCTAGCGGTTTCCAAATTGAATTTTAAGCAAAACCCTTTTAGGGATATGGTAAACAAATATACTGTAGTATAGTATAGAAGCTCAAGCGTATTTATGATATTGTATTGAACAAATATTATCGTAAGTACGAGATTGTCTGATTGTGAACGCGACAGTTTTTTTTATCAGCTTCACGCTGTATCCCGCACATAACAGGGTAGGCAAAGGGAACCTAGTGTTAAAACACTCCGTTCCCCATTTTCCGCCGAGTTCTAAGAGGCATTGTGTGTTGAGTGGCGGAACTCAACGTCGCGATTTGCCTCGACACCAGAGCGAAGAAATGAAAATATAAATAAATATTTCATTTCCTCGAATGGGGATCGAACATAGTCGATCGTCGATTTACAGTCATACTTTGTGCCCCTGCGCCACGACTGGCCTTTCCAAAATTTATATTTCTTTTGATATAGGTCAAGGCGGCATCGAGTTCCGCTACTTTTCTCGCAAATTCTCAAATTTGGGCGGAAAGTGTAGAAAAATATTTTCACTGTCTACCCCTCTATTGAGTAAAAATCGTAAAGCTGCTTTATAAAATACTAGCGGCCCGCCCACGGCTTCGCCCGCTTAAAATACATGATTATTGATTTAATAAGCAGTATTGATTAACAACTATAATGACTTCTAATACGATTTTTTTATTAATTTAATCTGTAATATTCTAATATGATTTTTTTACGACATTATCGTAATTTCTATAAGAATTTTTGATTGTTTCGAACTAAAAAATACGACCAATGTTGATATTTGATATTCATAAAATATACATAAAGCTAATTATTTATTATATGTATATATTTTTGTAACATTACGTTCTTTTTAACTATGTTATAATATGTTTTTTAAAGCTATGTTAAATGTGCTGATGTGTAAGGATTCATATTCTTTGTAAAATAACTGTAATGTTTGCATATTAACTCCTGTACAGTTTTTAAATTAGTTACACATATTAATAGCTAAATGTACAATTGGTAAATATGTAGTTATTGCAGAGTACACGTAGAAAGGATATTTTTAGGCATTTTTATATAGATTTATTTCAAACGAACGAACGAACCAAAAAATCTATGTATTTGCTTGATATCTCTTAGAAGATCAAATCGTTCTTTATCTCTGTGTTGTATTAATTACGATTTAAACTTAACTGTTATGTTTTTTGAAGGTAATCTCCACTAACAGTTCAATTTTGTTTACTTTATTGTATAAAATATTGTATAATAGTGCTTCAAAAAAATATATTTTTATCAACAGTTATATAACCAAGATGTTTCGAATGTCATTCTTTAGCCAGGAATCTTACCAGCGCCATTGCTATATAACATTCGCAGGCAAACTAATGCCTTGAGTTCATTCAAATGACGATAACTTTTTTTTGAATGAACTGATTTTGATGAACCAAACTTTAGAAATATAGTTAAGTTGAGTTAAAACAAAGCAATTGGTGAAACTTTTGTGTAAATCAAATGTGGACATACATATCGACAGACAGACAGACAAGAAATTTAAAAAAAATTTTTTGCTTTCTATTATTCTTTTTAAGTGTCCCTCTATCCATTTCAGTCAAAATTACTAAATGTACAGACAAAATATTTTTACTGTCTTATTTATATATTATATATAGAGATTAATATAAAAGAACAAAAAATTAAAAAAAATAGACTCCCGTAACTTAGACCATAAGTCCACCTGACGCGCCGCCATTACAGAAACATAATTAAAGTTTTTGCAATCCCAGCGCTTAGAGAATTAAGAAACAGATAATGTCAAAGAAACTCAGCGTAAATCAAGCTACAGGTGGCCTATAGCTTTACCTTGATGATAATTTTGTACCATAATAATATTATAACATTAAATATTAATATAATAAATATTAACATAATAAACGATAAAAAAAATAATAATAATATAGTGTGAGGCCGTTGTATCTCAGGGACACAAGTGTGTGACTGTAACGCGACGGTTTTGAGTTCGATCGTCACTCCAGGAAATTAAATAAAAAAAATCTAAAATTAAATCAGCTTCACGCTGTATCCCGCACACAGCAGGGTAGGCAGAGGGAACCTAGTGTTAAGACACTCCGTTCCCCACTTTCTGTCGAATTCTGGAGGCATTGCGTGTTGAGTGGCAGAACTCAACGCCGCGCTTAACCTCGACACCAGAGCGAAGAAATGGAAATATAAATTTAAGTAAATATTTAATTTCCTCGAGTGGGGATCGAACCCACAACCAGTCGGTTTTATAGTCACACCTCGTGCCGCTGCGCCATGACTGGCCTCAAATTAAATATTAATTTCAATTTATATTTCTTCGCTTTGGTGTAGAAGCAAAGCGCGACGTTTTGTTCCGCCACTCAACTTTACTTGCGGAACTCAATGCCGCACTTTGGCTCTTTACCAGAGTGAAGAAATGAAAATGCCTTGTGCCCCTGCGCCACGACTGGCCTCAACATTATATATCTAATTTTAATAATATTATATTCTATATCAAGCTTACCGTTATTACTTCAGGATTGCTGAGAAGCATAACTATTAACCACAAGACGCAGGTGGTCAAACGCGTCTTAATTAATTGAAGATAATACTTGCATATGTTACCAGTAGGTACTTATATAAAAATAAACACGTAATGGCGTTGACCTATCAATAACTAGTTAAGTTTACTTAAATATTTTAGGGTGGGTATGGTAAGATAGGAAGACAGTGACAAGACACTCTATTCTCCACTTTTCACTTGAATTCATTGCGTGTTGGGTGATATGAATCAATGGCGGGAGTATAGATCTAACCCACAAAACGTTTACGGTCCGACGTCGTCTGAAAATTAAGTCCTTTAAAACAAGTTATGACCAAATTTGTTTTTACTTCGCTAAAACATATAAATTTATTCACTTTATTTAACCCCAATTTTTTACCCGACTGCGGCGAATCTCAAAAGAAGGGTTATGTTTCTAGCGCATATGTATGTATGTATGTATGTATATCCTTTCCTTTGTTCCCTTGTAAAATCAGTGAGCCGATTTTGATATTTGATTTGTCTTGATGGTGAGAGTGTTACTGCATATATATAAATTTAGTTTATATATTCAAGGTTTTTGTTTTGTTTATAATTTACTTGTTCACAATCCTCTAAATTCTAAATCCTTATTTTTTAAATTCAAGGAAAGGTGGCTTAATCAAAATTAGAAATAAAAATTCACTATTCTATTCACAGGTACATGAAAAAAATTAAATCTTCTTATACACAAAATGCATGGACATTTCAACTAAATCTTTTCAACATTGAACAAAGAATGAAGAGAAAAGTACAAGGTTCTAATCCATTTGATGTATAGAGCTTCGATGGACGAATGCATTCTACTCGGTAGGGTTAAAAGATAACAATGGTTTCGCTTCAGGTGGACAGTGAAAGATAGTTGGGAGAGCGCTGACGCTACATTTTTGCTAAGCTGTTGACTATAAATTATAAGATACGATACGATATGTCGTGGTATTTTTTATTTTATGGATAAAGGACAGGGAATACAATGATTTTATTGATTTTCTGATATTATATCATATATGTACATGAAGGTGGGCCAAAATTTTGTTTTTTTTTAAATTATAATCAAAAACATTGTTCTAGATACCGAAAAAATACGTGTAATAAAAGAGCAGCTTTTAATTTTTATATTAAGAGGTTTCTCATCGCGATTTTCAATTTTTCATATAAATAAGAAGGAGAATTTTCTATTTTACCTATGAAATATTGTTGCGATTAAAATTAAACCAATAGATATATATGCTTGTAGGAAATTATACGATCTACAAAAAAGGTCTAATATTTTTTTTGGGGCAGCTCGTTATTTTTTAATAAGAGGTGTCTTAATATAAAAATTAAGACCTGCCCTTTTAACAGTCGTATTTTTTCGGTGTCCAGAACAATATTTTTACTATATTTTAAAAAGAAAGAAAAATTTTTTTTTGGTCCACCCTAATGTATATATTTTGATACATTAGACTGTAAACGTGAATTTTAGTTTTATACAATGTCAATTCAAAGACAGAATGGTAATACAACTACAAAGGCAATGATTTTTTTTCATTTCATTACCAGAGCGAAGATCTCGTAATTCATTAATTCCCCAGAGTGAGAATCGAAACCACAACCATCGCATAGACGGTGCCACTACGCCACGACGTCCTTATAATTTGGATAAAATATAGATTTACCTTGTACAATTTAGAAAATGATTCCTGATTATCGCAATAATAGCAAAGGCAATAGCACAACCACTGCACACAAATAAACCTTTAATATATTGGACAAAACTTCTGATGAAAATCATAAGTAAGCAAACATTCATCACATTTTATCGCGCAAACTGAAATAAACTTCTGACAAATTAAAAGAAATTAAATTACAAAGTTTTAACGTGAGGTCTTCAGACAGAAGACTCTTAGATTGCTTTAGATATTCAATCAAGATTATTTGGATTTTACTTTATTGCCTTCACTTTATTAGCAACGTTTTATTTTAGGTATTTTATTTGTATGTTTATTTTTTTAAATATATATCTTTGTGTGCATGTGTCTGTTTGTGTCTGTGTGTGTGTATGTATGTATTTCCTGACGACGGAAAAACGCTTCTGTATGATAAAGTCTATTCTATTTGTGATCTTGTATGTCGGACTCGCCTATACGAGTCTCAAACGGCTAAACAGACTTTTTACAGCCTGATCTCTGTCGCACAGCCTCGAGATTATTTGGATTTTATTTTATTGCCTTCACTTTATTAGCAACGTTTTATTTTAGGTATTTTATTTGTATGTTTATTTTTTAAATATATATCTTTGTGTGCATGTGTCTGTTTGTGTGTGTGTGTATGTATGTATTTCCTGTATGATAAGGTCTATTCTATTTGTGATCTTGTATGTCGGACTCGCCTATACAAGTATGTGGTCTCAAACGGCTAAACAGACTTTTTACCACCTGATCTCTGTGGCACAGCCTCGAGACATTACTTTAAGAAGGATGGGGATGATTGGTAGAAAGCTTGTGTATGTACATAAGTATAAACTCGTTATGAATATGAATTCGTATCTGTGACTCAGGTGGATCATTGTTCTTTGTGCATTTGTGACCATCTTGCAGTATTATCAACGATGACTGAAGGGCAACCGTTTCTTTTTTTGTAAAAGAAAAGTAAAGCTTTATATTGAACTTCTGTGTGCCACAAAAACATTAAACATGTATGTGAGCATAAAATAATACCATGATTAAAACAACATTGAGGCCAGTCGTGGCGCAGGGGCACAAAGTGTGACTGTACACGCGACTGGTAGTAGGTTCGATCCCCACTTGAGGAAATTATTTTATGAAATTATTTATTAAAATTTATATTTTCATTTGTTCGCTCTGGTGTCCAAGCAAAGCGCGGCGTTGAGTTCCGCCTCTCAACACGCAATGCCTCCAATTCGGCGAAAAGTGGGGAACGGAGTTTCCTAACACTAGGTTACTTCTTCCTACCCTGCTGTGTGCAGGATACAGCCTGAAGCTGATTTAATTTTGATTACATTAAAACAACGATGACTCATGAAGACACGGCTTTATTGCACATAAAAAAATAAGAATACAATTGAAAAGATATGTTTGCAATGGCGGGCTTATTTCAAAAAGAAATCTTTTCCAGGCAACCAGGGGGGGAAGTGAATAAGTGTCAAACAGCGGAATAAGATCTGTGATCTTAATTTAATGATTGCAATGACAGTGCAATGATAAAACAAAAATAAAAATAACAGCAAAAGCTTATACATATTGTAACAGTATGTACCTTGGGTATAAGTTAAAAATAAATAAATAAATAAAATAAAATATGTATGGCAATACACATAAATAACATAGTTAATTATGAATAATACACACTATATATTTTTAATACCAAGTTAATCGAGACGAGTTCGTGTATTGTCGTCCCGTGTGTCGCGACCGTCGTTCTGTCTATATAGTGGGTGTAGTGGTTGGAAGGCAGCGGTCGAGTCAAACTATCAAGTACTATGGTACTAATATATATGATGCACATAAAGACTCGTACCAAATGTATAATAAATATAATGTGATAATTTGAAGTCTATGATGGCACGATCTTTTAGGATCGAATTCCTTATAAAGGCAATATATGTGTAGGGGCGACACATATTGTGGATCCAAGTGATCTTTGACCAATATTATGATATTGAATGTTGCTTGACGTCGCGGAAGCTGACGTGATGGGCTTATGCGAACTGTTATAGCGACATTAACTATGTCGTGGCTGATGCCGTCTCGCAGTACGCTCGCGATACGTAAGCTGTGCTTGTATGGCGTTGGTCATTGACATATTATATACCACTTCTACGNGGAAATCGAATCCGTAATGATCACTTTTATGGTCAGTCGCTTTGATTAATACGTCAATATTGCTACATGATGAGCGGGATTCAACACAATATATTTTGTCTTTCTCTGCTCTGAAATTGAAAAAAATTCCTTCCCCTAAATGAGAATCGAATACACGACTATCGCTTTTACCCCATCATTTACACACAAATATTGATACACAAAACACAAACGAGTGACTTATCTCTACTAAATCACTATACTTACACAGAATTGACAAAAAAAAGAACACAATTTTCGTCAACATAATATTCTTTTGTCATCAATTCACACAACATACGATTCATATTCAAATTGGTAGCAATTTAGAGACGATTGGTTGAGCCATTTTTTACTCGATACATTGGGGCCCAATTGATAGGGGAACAGGCTGTTGAAGATCCGATATAAGATGTTGTTTCGGGTTCTTTTGATGGGTTTACGTTACTTTTTGTTTTATTTTTTTCTGTTTTCTTATAAGGAGTTGATATTTTTTTGTTGAAAGCTATCTATACTAATATTATATAACTGACAACTTTGTTCTCGTTATTAGGTTAGGTTTGAATTGAAAAAATATTTTTGTTTTTGCGTTGAATAGTTCGTTTGACGAAGGTGGCTTAATAATCTCCATTTGATATCAAGGCAAAGACGGCGGTAATATTTATCGTATATATATATATATATATATATATATATTTATAGCAATTTTTCCTTTATTTCGATTATTGAGAAAAGGCATGTTGATAGACGGACAAACTGAGAAATTGATTTAATACAGACGAAGTGATCCTAGAGCAGTTTCGTTTTTTCGTTTGATTTATAGGACCCAAAAAATTCTAAGTCGTTAGCTCTAAAGAACTTTTGGGTAACAACTCACGGCGTCTTCGGGTTTGGTAATTTATACCCTGTCAAAAGCTAACCCTCGCGGGAATTTAATAAAACTATGTATTAATCACACAAATAGTGGACATTATTTTGATTTAAGCTTCGGTGAAAGATATTTTTTTTTTCAATTCTTAATTATTACGCTTAATAATGAAGAGTTAAAACAAATGAAAATCTTTCAATATATTTTGAATTTTACAAATACTATAGATAATGTTTTAAAAACGATGAGAAGTATATGAAATATATCATTATGTTGAGGCCGTTGTGGTCGCAGTGGGAAATATGTGGAATGTTTATATAAGTATCTAAGTACTTATTAGTAATTCAAGAAACTATTGTAAGCTATCATGGCTCAGTGAGACGGCATCTACTTGCTAATGTGGTGGTAGTATGTTCGATCCACGCTCGGGAGAAAGATTATAGTTAAATTATTTAAATTTTCTTGCTATGGTAAGACAAAACGCGGCGTTAAATTCTGTCGAAAATTGGGCTGAAAGTGGGAAGTGCTTTGATACTATGTCCCCTCCATCTTATCACAAAAGCGTGTTTTTTTGTTTTTTTTTTAACAATTTTTATTTCATTTGACATCGTGCCTTGATGAAATATGCAAAATTTCAAATTAATCCGACGCTTCAAAGTCAGTCAAAATCGCGTTCCAAGTTTCCGTTACAAACATACATACGACCGAAGCTCATAAAAGCGTGTTACTGACAATGTCTTAAGAAGAAATAATAAGATTTTTATATGTTTATCCCCACATATCCAAAAGAGTGAAATAGAATAAGATACAAAGTAAGATTTATTTGATTTTTTACAAAGTAAGAAGTACTTCGAAAGTATATTGCGTGTCAAACGAACATAACCAAATTAGCAGAATATTTATATTTTTAACATAATTTTCACGCCTTGTTCCACATATATCCGCGTATTAAGTGGTGTAACTCAACACTCCGTTTTGTCTTGTCACGAGAGGGAGGAAATAATTTATAAATATCATTACTTCCAGTGGGAATCGAGCCCACAACCGTCGCTGCGCTACGACGATCTCAAACAGAATAAGTTTATTAAATGAAATTTCAACTCATAATCGTCAAAATGAGTACTTATCTAACTAATTTTATTATAAAGATATCTAATAGAATTTCGATATTGGTGTAAGGACGAACAGAGAACGAAGTGTTAGGACACTAGGTTAAATCTGCCCTACGCTACTATATGCAGGATACAGCGCGAAGTTTAAAAAAATCAATACTTCCTACACTCTGACCTCTACCTAATTATTTAATCTTAAAAAGCACTCCAAATATATATATGCCTAATATAAATCATTAAATCTATTTTCTCCTTGAATCAACATTCTAAGTATCAACATTCAAATTATTGGAAAACGAGTGCTTGAGCGTTTTCGTCAAGATCTGTTAACAGCTTTTTTAATGGATAAAGTAATTAACAAATTGTAACGCAAGAAATTTCGAAGTATTACAATCTATTTAAGGTCACACATAGCAGGGGAACCCAGCAGAGGGAACCTGGGAATCTAGTGTTAAAACACTCCATTTTCTTAAGGCACTTCCGTTCCCTACTTTCCGCCAAATTCTGAAAACATTGCGTGTTGAGTGAAGGAACTCAACGCCACGCTTTGCCTCGTCATCAGAGCGAAGATAGAAAAATATTAAATATTTTATTTCCTCGAGTGGGAGTCAAATTCACAACATCTAACTCCAACTTACTCTATTTTTTCTTAACATATTCAAATTTTACATTTAATTTAATGTTAAGAAAAAATATAATAGGTCCTAAATCTAAAAATAACCATAACTATTTTTTTATATTTAAATATTATGAAATAGATTTTCTTTCCTGTATAGAAAATTAAATTATAGCAACTAAATTGAATTCCTGTGCGGTTACGCCGTGACCTGCACATACTCACTCTTCTTTTTAACATTTTAAAGCTATCTTCTCCTCTCGAGGAAGCGTTTTCAATTGGCAATTCCAAGTAAAAGACCTGTACGCTCCTGTGTCACTCTAAGAAAGCTTGAGTTCCCAATATTTAATACATCTTTCTATGTGAAATCTTTCACAGTTCAGCCGGCGCGCTTATGGAACTCACTTTCTAACACTATAATGGCTGGCAATCCGTCTCTTAATACTTTTAAAATCGGATTAAAACAACATTTTCTCAACCTCGATTAGAATTTTTAGTATTTCTTTATTATATTATTTTTTCTTTTTCAATTTCTTTATGTTATTGTATATATTTATGTTTTTGTTTGTTTATATAGTGTTTATATATTTATGTAAGTATAGTTATATTGACTAATATTATTATAATTATATTTGTATGTAGGTTTATTATTATTACCGTAATATTTAAATACCGTACCCGAATCGTTTCTCTTAACATCTCCTTCCTACATTCAAGGGTTTCTGGTAGAGATCTCTATTAGAGATAAGTTATCCGTTGCACATATTATTTACATTATTATATATTTTCTGTACTTCTTTCTTGTGTGGTACATAAATAAATGAAAAAAAAATTCAACCAAAGCATCCCTAAGCATCAGTAAAGTACAACGAACCCTATCCAACTACCCTGTATAGTCGTAGCGTTATTTATATGTGTAATATATAAATTTAATTCTAACTACTTTGACAGAATGCTCATGAATAAAGGCTCCCTAATTAGACATTCCACTCAAACTTTCAGTATCACTTAAATTTGTAAGAGACTATAACTTGTGATTTTTTTATGAAAATAAACCTTATTGTGTAGTAATAAGTTCAATTTTCGTGTGGCAAATCAAATTCCATTACCTGTAATGGCGGCTATAAGGCTTGGTATTCAATCGCATCGGTCAAACAACCCGTACATTTGATGGGTCCAAATAAAAATGTATTGCAATTTTTTTTCGTTCAAACTTTCTAGATGCTCGTTGGTTATCTTTTTTATTTAAAAACATATCAAAAAGAGTGTAGAATAGGAATATTTTTCGCATTTCTTTGTAGCTTACGACAGTTGTGTCCCTTTATTTTTAATATTATAGTATGTAGTAAATAAGTCCGTCCTCACAGCAATGTAAGCACAGTCAACCTAGTGTTCAGACACTTCGTTCGTCCCGGATCGAACCGGGACGAAGCTTCGTCAAAGAGAACCAAGCTAATCCTCCCCGGAACCTCCTCGTCGTTATTCATGTTTCTCTTATCACTCACTCTTGCTTTCTAAATCTTCTTTGCCATTCTTCACTCATTCTCTCTTTATTACTACATGCTCAATTGCTTAATATGTGAAAAATATAAATCACGGAGTAAAAATCAGAATCAATTCTCCCGATCAGATTGGAATCCACAACTCATTGTATATTATTTACACATAATAATTTGTTGTACTCACTTTCAATATCTTATATACAGTATTTGGTCTTTTTTATACGTCTTATTGGGATTACATTTTGAGATGGAGCTTTTAAAAACAATAATATTAGGGCGTCGAAGCACAGTGTCTTAATGTAAACATAATTTGTTGTGGATTCGATTCTTACTCAAGCGAATCAATTATCTTCATTATTACATCCTGGTAACCAAACAAAGTGCGGTGTTGAGTTCCGCGTAGGTGGAGAATCAAATAAAGGTCATAGCGGTAAACACAACCATCGCTCGAAAACTGCACTCCGATTGTGTTAATTAATCCTGTGTTGTGTTAACCTAATATTAGCAGACTCCGTAGCCCATATTGCAACGGAACACAATGCTGCGCTTTGTTTATCAGAGCGACAAAAGAAAAATAATTTTAAATAACACCACACTCCCGAGTAGATCGAACCCACAACTATCGCGTACACTACTAGAGACGTGATGGCTATAAATTATTAAAGCAATTCATATAGATAGGAATAGTCTATCTATAAATCAGTCACAAGTATACACAGACGGATGAGGTTAAATTAATTTGCCAATACCTTCAAAGTACAGCCTCTTAAATGTTAAGCTAGTGAAGGAGATATTTTGCTTAGAATATATTTTTTTATCAGCTTCTCTCTGTATCCCGCACACAGCAGGGTAGGCAGAGTGAACCTAGTACCAAGACACTCTATTCACTAGGTTCCCTCTGCCTACCCTCCTAAGTGTGGGATACAGCCTAAAACGTGAAAACTAAATAAAATAATCTCCTAGATAATTATGAAGCCTTGACGACAAATTCGACAACATATTTCAAACCAATATCAAATCTCGAGCCTAATTAATCTCATTAGCCGTTACAATTCTTAAAAAAATATTCAAACGAATATTCATTTATTAATTTCTTAATAAACTTGTTTAATATCGGATCTTATTACATTCTTTATTTTCTTCGTTTCTATAGAAATGCCAACTTTGGTAATAAATCAAGATTTGGAATAAAGTCAGCTTGTATGATTTATATCCTTTGAAATTTTGTTTGACTTTTCACGGACTTTACGGAGGGTTCACAAATTGTAAAATAATTCTTGAATTCGAAATAATTTTTTGTTATTATTTTTTACATATTTCACCTAGTAGTCGATTCACAGAAGAAACAAACAAAAAGACAACGCACACACGAAACTTCTTTGATTGGAAAATTGATACATATTCGGTATATGGGAAGGTTAGGGTGTGTAAGGGAGCACTACGAAAGGAATACTCGAAATTCTTACAGTCAAGAAAAAAAGCAGGCTTTTCTATTTCACGTCTTAGTCTACGCAAACAAATTTGTAGGCGATGGTTGGTAAATAAACATATAAAAAAATAATAACACTACTTTGCCACTACTTACTACAAATACTGTCTACTATCTCGTAGACGCCTCTCCGCCTCTACGAGATTAGTCAATAAGCTATAATTAGTACGAAAGAAAATCTTTATTTTCTCATCTATGTTGTGTGAAAGTGGAACTAACATCCGTCTTCTTTGAGGCCATGCCCACTTAAATTTATTGTTATCTTCAAATTATTCAAAGCTATAACATAATTTGTGATTTGTCTATTATTCTGATAAGCTTCCATTTAATAACTTCTGCGTAAAAGTGGAACAAACATCCTCAGTATAACCTCCTTAATAACTTCTGCGTAAAAGTGGAACAAACATCATCATCCAGGATTCACATTTATGGATGTAGGATGTGAAAAGTCACAGCTTCACGGGTTCTTCCGCGTAACAGGGTAGCCAGAGGTAACCTAGTATTAAGACACTTCGTTCTCCACTTTTCACCCAATTTTCAAGGAATTGCATGTTGAGAGATGAAAGTTAATGCCACGCCTTCTTTATTGAGAGCGAAGAAAACAATTCAATTTCCCGATTTGAATAGTATCTATGACCATCACGAGTACAGTCATATGCTCTCCCACAGCGCCATGAACGCTTCATGTTATTATTGATTTTTGTATTTTTTTAGCTTCATGCTATATTCTGCAGGGTAGCAGGGTAAGCAGAGGAACCTGGGAACCTAGTGTTAACGATAAGACGAATTTGCCTCATTACCAGAGCGAGGAAATGAAAATATTTCATATTTTATTTCTTCGAGTGGGAATTGAACCCACAACCTGTCGTAGTACCAGTCATAAGCTTGTGCCCCTGCACCACAATTGGTCTCTGTAATTAAAATAGTTAAAACAATAAATGTTTTACCTTATAAAGGTTTGTACCGGTAAGTCTAAAATCATCTCGGCCACGTCAAGTTTAATTTGTTCAACGAACCGTTTATTTTGTTTTAGCTAAATCTCTAAATGTTAATCATTTATTATTAGAAATATTAATTTAATTTTGAAGCTGCCTGGCGTAATATATGACTGCTGTGGAATAATTATATTATATATAACAAGTATTCGAATTACTTTTCCATCACTCAACACGCAATGTTTTGATTTCGGACGGAAAGTACTTAATGCCGTGTCTTAACATTACATTTTCTCCGTCTACTCCTACCATGAGGATAAAACGATGCTTACAGCAAGCATTGAAGTGAAGTTTAGAAACCGTCGCAGCACAGTGGTTGTAGTGCTGATGAACATTAAGGATCGTTCAAATCTCAATTACAGTAATATTTTTGTTGAGAGAGTAAAATGTTGCGTAAAATTTTATAAAATATAAAAAAAACATTTGAAATATGTAAGAGCATCGAAAACCGAAGATATTATTAAAAAAAATGCTTAACGGGGCAACGTCTGACTATAAGCGGGTCCGATCCCTACTCGGGGAAAAGATTATGTTGAATTATTTTCATTTTCATCATCAAAAATCACTATTTACGAACACGCTTTTATAACACGTTTAACAAAATCAATTGATTTGGTTAAGCTTTTTGGTAGGTTAAGTTTGAATTTGACCCACTTGTAATAATAGCATGAATCTGGGCAGTTACGTAGCTTAGGCCACAATACAACAATATGATATCATCGAGTTTGTCTGATTATGGCCCCAGGACCTGAGTACTGCAACTCTTCAGAGATTAGTAAACCACTCGACGTACGACTGTAGCACGCACGATAAAAGTGTGTTTTTAAGTTTTCTTTTAACTACATAATTATTTATTAAAAAAAATTCAGTAGAATCAATAATACATGATAGTAAATCAGATCTGATCCCCTGTTTTTTTCTTACTCTCTCGCTATACGGGATGCTTATACGGGATAGGCAAAGAGAACCTAGAGTTAAGAAACATTCTCCACTTTTCGCCTAATTTTCAAGACATTGCGTGTTCACTGGGCAAACACAACGCCGCGCTTCGTCTTTTTACGAGAGTGATTAAATAAAAATACATCTCCCCGAGTGTAAATTGAACCTACAACTGTCGTGTTTACAGTCAGACACTGTCACATTGTACCATGATGGCATCAAGTTAATGAACGTACGTAAAAATATACAGACGGTGAAAGGACAACGACCCAGAGGTTTTTAATAAAACCCAAGAGAACACGGAATGCTTACGGAATTACATAACTTGTGTTTATGCGAAATTTTAATTCAAATTGTGTGCATACTTCACGTTTTACTGAGGTTGGAAAAATTTCAGAGTCGGTCGAAGTGGCTCGCTTTTGATGAACAAATAACTTTGTATGGCCACTGTAAAAAATTATACCAGTTGTTAGTGTTGTATTACGGCTTAATACGTTATTGTAGGTAATAAATTGTTTTGGTTTTTCTTTGTGTTATATGAAAAAGACGAAACTCTTAACAAAAACAGTGCTAAATCATAATATTGTTCTTAGCGTCACACTGTTTCCCGAAGAGGGAACATGGAAATTTTGTGTTAAGAAACTCCGTTCCCATTAAGTTACTTGAGTTCCTCACATTCCGCCGAATTCTCGACACACTGCATGTTGAGTGACGCAGTTAAACGCCTTGCTTTGCCTCGTTACTAGAGCGAGGAAATGAAAATATTAAATATTTCCCCTGAGTGGGGATTGAACCCACAACCATCACGTCTACAGTCGCACGCTTAATTCAACGTTGCGCTTTGCTTGGACACCAGAACGAAGAAATGGATAAATAAATTAAAAAAATATGTCATTTCCTTGATTAGAGATTGAATCCACAACCAATCACGTTTACAGTCAATCTTTGTACCCCTGCGCCACAACTGGTAAGTATACAAAATTGCTATCTAGACCGTCATGGCGCATTAGCAAAGCGTTTTAGTGTACGCTTACGCGTACGGTAGTGGGTCTGGTTTCCAATCGAGGAAAATGAATCATTTTCATTTCTTGGTCTGGCAACAATATAAGTCGCGGTGTTGAGTTCTACCACTCAACACGCAATGTTTTAATTATTTAAAAAAAATATGCAATAATTATATCCTGAGTTATCAGAGATTTTATCTTCTAAAGCCACACTTTGTCTAAATGGAATGGGACTTTTCTAGAAATTACGACGATCAGTAGTATTTTTTTTGTTTCCGCCTATTGGTGTATTTTCTTGGGTTATAGCAATTCTGACTGTAGAACCAAGATTTTACGTATGGACGGACGCTTATTAAAAGTATGAATTTAAATTTCAAGGCCAGAATGATAAAAAATATAAATTCTAAACAATAAAATTGACTTTTTAGAAAACATGTAAAAATTTCAACGTAGCGAGATATGAACCCGCGCCTCTTGAAAACAGTTTAAGCGCTCTGACCAACTAAGCCACACGTTCTCACCGGGATACGTCGAAATTGTTATATGCTTGTTACAACTTGTTTATGTTGCTAGCATCTCTGTAGGGAGATTTTTATAAATTTCCGCTACCCAAAGATAATAACTTAGGATTATGGTTTGGCAAAAGAGAATGCTATTAATTAAATATTTTTTATACTTTTGAAGTTATTCCACATCTAAGAAAGAAAAATATTTTTTAGGAAACATATTAAAATAATTTCGTAGCGGAGTTTTTGTGTTTTTAAAAAGTATTTTTCTTTCGTAAGTGTGGGATGATACTTAAAAAATGTTGAAAAAAAAAACAGAAAAAAATTACTTATTCACTTAATGACGACTAATGCGAACCAATACACGAGTAAATATTGCAAATATTGAAAATTGCAGTTTAATCCTTTGAGCATGGGAACGATTAGCCTACAGTGACGTCGAGTCAATTGATATTTTATATTATTCAAATTGGATAATATCATTTAAAGAGATGAATTTCACGAGGTTGTTGCAATTTTGTCACAAATATTTTTTTAGGGCTGTATCCCTCAGCAGTATTTGAGGGAACCTATGGTTAAGACACTACGTTCTGCCTTTTCTACCCAATTCTTGAAGCTATATAGCTTAACGCTGCGTCCCATATATAGCAGGATAGGCGGCGGGAATCTAGTGTTAAGACACTCCGTTCAGTCGCGAATTTTTTTAAACCTTTGCTTTTTGTTGAGTAGCTAAGCTCAACGCTGCCATTTGTCTTGTTAGATGAAATTCAATTAAATTATTGGACTAAATGAGACTGAAACCTTCGCGGTCACGGTCAAAATAAACAAATTAGACATGAAAAACGTAATTTAACATTCTACCTTTCATATTCTTATTACTACACAATTTTTTTTTATTTCTACACTTAAAAACAAGTCTAAACAATAAAGTTTATGGCATTAACACAAAAAAAAACAAAAATGTGATATTTAATGTGAGTTTTAAATATAATACGACAAATAACAAAATTGCAGGTTAATCCTATACTCGTGGGAAAGCTTATCCAATTCAATCTCTTCACAACGTGGTCTAATAATATGTATAATTTAAACGCAATAATTTACGCGGGTTGCGTAATGTTGCCACCATTTATATTAAATAAACAAAATGTTTTATGTATTAAAAAATTAGAAAATAAATGTAATTAAATAAAATAAAATAAATCAGCTTCACGCTGTATCCCGCACAGGGTAGGCAGGAACTTAGTGTGTTAAGATACTCCGTTCCCCACTTTCTGCCGAATTCTGGAGGCATTGCGTGTTGAATGGCAGAATTCAACGCCGCAATCTTATCTCAAATATAATTTACTTTTAAAATGATGTATTTTCATTGTACGTAAGTCAATAATTATGATCTTTATTTAGTTTTTTTTCGAAAACCAAGAAAAACTATATTATGAGGCCATCACAATCGTTCAATAAATATTGTTATAAAAAACTCTTAATGCTGTCATGACACAGGGGTACAACCGTGCGACTGTACATGTGGATGGGTGTTCAAAAAAAATTCCGATACTCAACCATGCCTCAAGAATTCAGCGTAAAGTGGGGAACAAAAGGAATCTTAATGGGGAAAAAAGTGCCTTAACATTAGGTTTGCAGGTTCCCTTTGTCTACCCTGCTATGTACAGGATAAAGCGTCAAAAGAACATAAAATATATTAAAAAAAACATGTTTTAAAAATATTACTATATATAAATAATAAATTCCTAGTTAATTTCATACTAGAAATGTAACTGTTTCATATATGTATATTCTCGTATGTTTTGGACTTAATATAGTCATGCTCAATTAATCAAATTATTATATACACACCACAATGACAATATCAACCGAACATATTTCCGTTATTGCAGAGCTTCAAATTTTAAATTTTTTTAAAGATTTTTTTTCTAACTAAGGATAACAATTTAAAAAAAAACGAATGTAAATAATATGTTGAGATAGAATTTACTATAGTCATCGACCCGTAGTTTAAAGCTCCAAGCTCGGAGCCTCGAAGAATGGTAAGACTTATTTTTCGGACTTTTATACATGTTTTAATGGAACCCTATTGAGGATTACATGATTAAATAGACAGATTGTAAACTCAAGTAATTTTTTATGATTAGAAATTTTGGAATATTTTTAATTTTATTAGAGTCAATATTTTTAACCTTTTTAGGGTTCCGTACCTTTTAAGGTAAAGAAGAACTCTTATAAGATCACTTTGTTGTTCGCCTGTCTGTCTGTCTGTCAAAAGCCTTTATTACGGAAACGCTTGGAGATATTGAGTTGAAATTCAAAGCATATACCTAAATCTACGGCACCATGATTTTCTGAAAAAAAAAACGTATTTCTACATTTACTTAAAAAAAGATATGAACATTTAGGTATAGGTATAACAAAAAACGGGTGGAATCAAAATTAATAGGGTACTTTCGGGTAATCTATATTTATGAAATTTGGCAGCAAGCATCTACAGGTAGTACCAGTTCAGGAATAAATCTGAAAACTATACATTTGTGGCTAAATTCTAAAAAATAATGGCCTTTAATAGCAAAAACCTTGTATTTCGACACTTAGAGGGAATCAAAATTAACAGGGTACTTCCGGATACCCTAGAATTATGAAATTTGCATCTAGAATCTATAGGTAGCACGAGCTCAGGAAATAATCTGAAAACTATACATTTGTGGTTAAATCCTAAAAAGTTGCCTTAATTAATAAAAAAATACGCGTATTTCGATACTATAAAGGAAATGAAAATTTATTGGATACTTCCGGTTAACCTAAGTTTTTATTTGAAATGCTATTCCACACTTAAGAAAAAAAATACTTATTTAAAAAACGTATAAAAATTTCACGCCTCTTGGAAACCATCCAAGCGCTGTGACCACTAAGCCATACGTTCTCATCAAGCTACGTCGAAATTCTTATACGCTTATTCAATTTAATTATGTTGTTAGCATCTCTGTAGGGATATATTTACAAATTTCCGCTACCTAAACATAATTGCTAAGAATTTTCGTCTGGCAAGAGAGAATGCTATTTATTAAATATCTTTTACATTTTCTTAAATGTTATTACACACTTAGGACAAAAAAATATTTATTTAGAAAACGTATAAAATTATTACCGTAGCGGCATTTGAACCCGCGCCTCTTGGAAAAGGTCGAAGTGCTCTGATCACCAAGCCATACGTTCTCAAGTTACGCCGAAATTCTTATACACTTGTTACAACTTATTTATGTTGTTAGTATCTCTTTAGGAAGCTTTTTACAAATTTCCGGTACCCAAAGATACTTAAGATAAAATAATTACTCGTTACGTTCAATTTTTTATAGTTTTCTAAACAAGTGTTATTAGAGTAAATTATTATATAATAAAAATATTTTCGGAATAAGATTTCCTTGGTTAAAATATTTTTGTAAATTTAAATATTATTGTAGTAAGCGTATAAAAAATTTTACATAGCAGGCTGGAATTTACATCTCTTGGTGATTACCAAGCGTTCTCACTGCTAAGCCATAAGCGCTTGGACGTCTTCCAAGAGGCCCAGCTTCCGATCCCGCTACATTACAATTTTTATACATACTGCATATAATATAAATACCAAGACAATTTTCTCTAAAAAAACCGAGAACACACAACAAAAACCACACAAAATCCTATATAACGAAACAAAATTGAAAACAGTTTATCATAGAGCGTCGTAAAAGCTAAACCTCAGTGCAGGCAATAGCGGCGTAATGTGCGTTATTAGCGAACCACTCGACCGCGGCCGATGCGGCTTGCCCGCACCGTCCGACTCATTACTGAGAATGTGCATAAAATATAAATGTACATATGGATAAAAGTATTTTGTATTTGTCTTCTTTTTATTTATATAATAGGTCGGGGCAATAGTATTTTCGTATTTTGAATGTATTATTAGTAATCAAACCTCTTTGGCTGTACTGAATATAACTGGCTGATTTTAATACCATTAAATGTGACATTCTGTGACAAGTGAAGATGTAATAATAAAAAAAAAACTTTAAAACGCCATTTTTCTATTGTTTTTCAAGCAAGCAACATGAACGTATGTGACGAAGAAATTCGGTACATTTTAAAGTTTTATTACAAAAAAGGTAAAAATGCGAACGCCGCAAATAAAATATGTTTACAGTCTTAATGCGGTATCAATAAGAGTACCACAAATGTGGTTCAAGCGTTTTAAGTCTGAAAATTTTAGTGTGAATGGTGAAGTTCGCTCTGGACGCCCTGTCACAGATAAAATCAGTGCCATCTTTGAGAAAGTGGAGCAACTACGACATTGCTGAAGAATGGATGTTGGTCACAAAACAGTTTTACGTCATTTACGAAAGTCTGGGTACAAGAAAAAACTTGACATTTGGGTACCACATGATCTCACTGAGAAAAAACTAATGCAATGTGTTTCCATTTGCGATTCTTTGTTGAAACGTAACAGTTCTGAATAGTTTCTTAAACAGTTGATTACAGGTGATGGAAAATAAGTGACTTACGATAAGAATGTGCGAAAAAGATCGTGGTTGAAACATGGACAAGCCCCATAGACCGTGACAAAGCCCGGCCAGACTCGGAACAAAGTGATGCTATGTGTATCAGATTTGTACCTATTTCGGTCAATGCAGAACTCTTTAGGAAGCATAAAACTAACCTCAAAGTCATAAGAACACTGTATACACTACCTGTCAGATTTTTTTAATCAAATATCTCAAAATTTTTACAACTGTGGAATCATGGCACTACCCATAAGATGGCAACAAGTCATCGATCAAAACGGCACATACATATTATAAATTAATAAAAAATTATACCTAAAAAAAAATCCTTTGTATGAACAATACGAAAATATTTTTGCCCCGACCTTATATTATGAGTAAGTTTCCCACTCGGAGGGATGAATTACTTTCATTTGGTAACAAGATGCAGCGCGGCATTGAGTTTACGTAATCGGCGGAAAGGATGGTGTTAAGTGTCTTAACATTTGATAAAAAACTACCAAAAACTAGGTTCCTTCTGATTACACTGTTATAAGCGGGATATGGTGTAAAGTAGCACAAAACTAAATTATTTATTAATAAAGTTTACCTTCTTTAAATATCTTAAAATATTCAATGAAAATAATATAATTATATAAAAATAATCAAGGCCAGTCGTGGCGCAGCGGCACGAGGTGTGACTGCAAAACCGACTGGTTGTGGGTTCGATCCCCACTCGAGGAGATGAAATATTTACTTAAATTTATATTTCCATTTCTTCGCTCTGGTGTCGAGGTTAAGCGCGGCGTTGAGTTCTGCCACTCAACACGCAATACCTCCAGAATTCGGCAGAAAGTGGGGAACGGAGTGTCTTAATACAAAGTTCCCTCTGCCTACCCTGCTGTGTGCAGGATACAGTGTGAAGCTGATTTATTTATTTTTTATATAAAAATAATATAAGTAACGACCCAAACGGGATATCAGCCGGTTGTACTTGTTATGCTATTACAGCCAAACTATACGGACAGCTTACATAAATTTATGTAAGCTGTCCGTAGTCGATGTATTATTTTGATGTATAAGCTATATCATTTAAAGTTACATACGTGGAAGTGGAATAAACATACATCCTCACAAACTTTCACATTTATAATATTAATAGGAAGTAGGATAGGATTTGTAGGATATTTATTTAAAATCTTCCTTTTAAATTTTATTTTAAATGTGGTCTCCACGACCGCGAAGGCTTTGCTGGGCGTCGCTAATGACGATACCGGATTAAGCTCACTGCATGTAATTGTGCTAGAAACCACTTCAAAGCTAAAGGATTCTGATTATATTCCATATTCTTAGAAGCTTATTAGAATATTCGAAATATAATTATTATTTTAATATAAACTGTAATTAGTTAGTGTTATACTCCCTTAGTATTTATATTCTTTGCTAGTTCATTACTTGTCAGTCATGGATAGGTATATAACCTTTTTTTTTGTTTTCTGTTATATTTATATATTTTTTAAGGTTAAATGTATCCAACGGAGAAGTTAGTCATTCCCAACACAAGTATCTTCGATTACTTACTGGGACGTCTCAGAGACTCAACTTGTTAAAAAAAAATTATATCAATAAAGCCATAATATTTTTTTAGCTAAATTCTGTATCCCGCACATAGCAGTGTAGGCCAGAGGGAACCTAGTGTTAAGACGCTTCGTTTCCTATTAAGACACTTCCGTTTCCCACTTCCCGCTGAAATTTTTGAGACATTGCGTGGTTAGTGGTGGATTTTAACGCCGTGTTTGCCTCATTACTAGAGGGAGCAAATGAAAATATTAAATCAACCACGACAGCATCAATTATGTAGTTTCCTAAAATCCTTTTCGCTCCCATATAATAATAATGAGGCCGTCGTGGCGCAGGGACACAAAATAGCGACTGTCAAGGATATGAGTTCGATCCCTACATCTGGGAATGTTTGTTTAAATTTTTCTTTTATCTGTTAAAATAAGTGCGGTGTTAGGTGTCGCTAATCGGCTAAATTGGTAGAAATGTGAAATTGCAATATATTACCCATACATCTATCTACCACACTACACAAAATATGATAAAAGAAAGAAAATGATAGTCATATAAATAAAATAAATAAATCAGCTTTACGCTGTATCCCGGACACAGCAGGGTAGGTAGACGGAAGCTAGTATTAAGACTTACTGTTCCCCATTTTCCGCCGAATTCTGGGGTATTGCGTGGTGAATGGTGGAACTCAGAGCGAAGAAATGAAAACATATGTTTAATTTCATCGAGTGTGAGTCGAACCTACAGCTTGTTCTGTTTACAGTCAAACTTTGTGCGCCACGACTGGCCACGACTGATATTCACATTAGATGACATTTGGCATATATATAGCTCACGGAGTGCAGGGGAGCACTATGAAAGGTTAAAATTAAGTTTCTACAAATTTTCCATTTCATGTCTTAAAGGTAACACAAAAAAGTTGCGGGCGATGACTAGTAATTACGAGTACTATAACTTCAATGAAATTTTGAAATGAAATTATCTTCACTAATAAAAATAATGAAAAAAATATATTTTTTCATTATTTTTATTAGTGAAGATAATGAAATACATAAGTATGCAAATAAGCGTTTTCCAGAGAGCATCATGACTTATTCATGGCGGGTCTTTGTGGGGACGCTCCTTAAAGGTTTCTACTTATCGAGTTATGGAGCAAACTTTAATATTCCTTAATGTTTGAAACAAAAATTATAATAATTAAGTTTTTGAAATCATATCTGTGACAGAATATAATTTTAATAAATAAGAATATGCACCAGTTATTTTGAAATCACCCTCAATTTTATTTATATGTAGGGTATATACACGAGGTCAACTTACATTGGAGAATTCTAAATAAGATGAAATCTCGGTGTAATAATAAAAAAAATATGTTATAATACAATATCATTTTATATCTATCATTATATAAATAATAATTTAACAAACAATATCAAACAACAAAACATCGAAAACTAAAGATTTAGCTCAATAAAGGAATTCTATAAAATAACTCCTTAGCAAGTAGTAATTTGTCGAACAACATATATTAAACTGATATAATCTTTTAATTTATGACTAGATTATATTGATATTATTATATTTTTTTTATTCTTTTACTTAAAATACTAACATATGGAATAGTATTAGTATTTTCTAAGTTTACATTATAAAAAAAATCAGCTTTAACATTTATTCCACACAATACTGTAGGTAGACTGAAAGTAGTAATAACACACTTTTCCCGAATTCCGCCAAATTTACAAGACCTTGCTGGTTTAGTTGCGGACCTCAATGCAAGTGAGTGAGAAAGGGAAAGAACATAATTCAGTCTTCTGAGTGGAATTCGAACCCACTTAAGTTAGTTAGCTTATGTAGTACTTTAGCTTTTTTATTATAATCTATATAAAATATTTTTTAATATTGTTGCAGCAGAGATAATCTAATGTTTACCCTTAGTTCTTCACTATCCTATTATAAAGCGATAGATTATTTGGTAGCGGAATGTAAACATATTGGAGGAGAAAATACTTCATTTTAAATGGAGCATCGAAATTACTTCTCGTTGACCGCATGATTCGCGTCTATGTAGTATTATACATTTTTCGAAATTCTACACTTAGATTACTTTACAGAAGTGCGTGGTCACGGGTTTCCAAAAATATATAATATAATACTAAATATACGCGATTAATCCGGTTTCATTAAAAAAAATAATTAAAAATGTATAATAATCGCAAAAATCAAAGATGTTATTACGAAGATACGTAATCTACAAACATATAATATAGAGACATACATCTTCCACGATATTTATTTCTTTCAATAAGAAAATTTCACAATTTTTAAAGTAAATCTTCAAATAAAATGTACAAAAATTCAAAACACCATTAGCTTTCAAGTACGCAGCTCTAACGCATCTTTGTAGGAGTGTCGGAAAATTTTTCAACATTCCCCATAATATTTGCACTTCTTTGAGCAAGTCGACTTTGCCTTTGAAAATAGCGTGTCGATATTGTATATGGGGACAGTATAAAAGTGTCATACAATATATTTTTTTAAACGTTTATAGAAAAGAATATGTTCTTGATAATGATAAAATAAAATACATAGAAAGATAAAAGTGTGAAACAATGTAGATTCATCGTAAAAAGCATCCTGCCATATATTTTAAATTTGCCTCAGCAGACATTTTAAGTAACTGTAAAAACAAAGTTTATTAGAAAATGTTGTTGCTCAGTCCAAGAATATTTTAAAGATAAAGTTGTGAAGAATTAAGATTATTTTAATTTCACGCAGGTTTTTTTTTAAATTTATTATTACAATAGAAGATACATAGGAAATTATGCTATGTCCTACAAAACTGTTCATGAGTTTAACTATAGGATCTCGAGTCTCTTTGTATAAGAATAATAATAAAAATAGAAATTACAACGCTAATAACAATTTAGCTGTTATCAATTTTTTTTTCAGATACTGTGTGTTGAAAGAAACATAGTATTTAATAGTCATCATTGGTTGGCTACCACTGTACTGTAGAATTTGTTGTTGGCTTCTAAGCAGAACTACCTTCCGAGCCAGTGACAGGTCCATTCCACCATTTAAAAATGCTTGTGAAGTCTGTTTGAATATAAAATATTTTTAATTTAAATCAATTATATAGAAGTATTTAGTAGTAGACTCACTTACCATAATTATTACAAACTAGGTGTATCTTCGTAGTATCATGTCTACAGTCCTTCAGTTCCCGTAGCAAGCCGCCCTCGCTCCGTTGAAACGCTCTATAGGACTGCGCCACGCCGTGTATGTGTTGTATCTGGGGCGCGGGGACCACGTGACCGCGACCGGCGCGCGCGCCCGCCCCGAATATTGCTGAGCTTCTGTTCACCCAGCTACGATAAATAATATTATTTATGTCATACCTAATATAAAAGTATTTATTTATTTATATATACCTTATTGCACATAATTACAAAAAAAATGTACAAAAGGCTTAACACTAAAGAGCATTCTCTGCCAGCTAAATAAAAGTACTGATTTTTATAGCTTCAAGCTGTATCCCGCATATAGTATAGGGTGAGCATGGGAACCCAGTGTTAAGACACATCGTTTCCTACTTTCTACCCAATATCCTAGGTATTGCGTTTAAGTAGCAAAACTCAATGCTGCCTTTTGTCTTCTTACTACAGCGATAAAATGCTGCGCCAAGTCATCCCCTAAACACATTATGATTATTGGTTAAACAAGGTTGCATAGCTAGTTCTAGCACCATCTTGCTCCCATCGTATTATGGCTAACAAAAAAAATAAATAATATATTATATATGGAATTATAATATATGTAATACTTACGTATAACCAAGCATGGAACAAAGTTTAGCTGCAGTGGAGTCGTCCAAGGTGGTGATGCAAGCTGGAAACCACGACTGGTTGGCCGCGCGGTACACCTGGAGTTCTCCTTTACCGACATCGCCATTTGCTTCACTTAATCGTACTATGAGAAAATATGTTTTTTAGAAAAAGGCAATAGCCAAAAAGTGTGGATTCAAATGTTGCTACTTTAATATTGCTATAAGTTTTCAAAAAAAGTATTTGTGCAAGAGTGTGAAATACTTTAAGAGAGTATAATATTTTAAATAGCATTATTACTCTCAACAAATTTCTAAATATTTTTAAAAGATTTTGTGACTAGAAAGAACATCAATAATTGAGCTTTACAACGAAAAAATCTAAAAAACAAGAAAAAAGAACTACAAAATCTTGAAGGTGCTTACAGCAGTTCCTCTCGTCCTGTCCCCAAGGACAATCAATTTTGCCATCACACAAGTGCGCCTGTGATATACATCGTTGGTTCCCGCAGTGCACATCCCCGCTTCGCTTGCAGACTCTACAGTTGAGTTCGTCTGAGCGATCAGCGCAGTCCACGTGGCCGTCGCAGCGCCAATCGTGTGGTATGCAACGGTTCATGTCGCATTGGAAGCCAGTTGGGCACACTGTTGAAGAAGGGAGGGACATTTATCGCTTCATATACATATCTCTATAAAGTAGAGTTGGTAGTAGTATCTAGTGTTAAGACATAATAAGTTCTTTAAGTGTTAAGACACTCCATTGTTCACTTTTTGCTCGAATCCACGTGTTGATTGTTTCATTAAGGCCCGTCATAGCACAGCGGTGATGCATCAAAGATCTTACTGGGGGAAATGGTTATATTTTTTTCATTTCCGTGCTCTGGTAGATAATTGCGGCATTGAGTTCCACCGCTCAACATGCACTATCTCGAATAGCAACCGTCACTTTTTATACCCTGGAAAGATCATGAACCTTAAAGGAAGTAAAGACTTACTTAACATAATATATCTCACATAAGGTTGGTAGATCTTGGTGTAAAGACACTCTGTTCTTCAATTTTTGTTCAATTTCACGTGTTGAGTGGCGAAACTCATTTATATCCATAGGCTGATAGAACCCAACAACGCAGTTTTTAATCATTGATTCGAAATAAGTCCTACCATACATATAGACTTAATTTATTTTTTTGTTTCACGCTGTATCTTACATATAGAAAGATATTCGGTTAATAGTTAAGGCACTCGGTTCAATTATCCGCTCAATTTTCTAAATATTGCGTGGTGCACTGCAGAACTTAACGCCACACCCTGTCTTGATACCAGATCGACGAAATATAAATATTTCGAACGTGAATCGAGCCCACAACCGTCGCGTATACAACCACACGGTGTGACGCTGCGCCACGACGGCCTCAACTTAATTTGTCATAATTTACTAAACGTATGTGCTTATTATGAAATTTGTTACTTTAACAACAAGTTTATTTAAAAAGTTATCTAAAGCAACATATTCAAATTTATAACCTCGAAATATACTATATGAGTTCTATTCCCAGAATGATCTTCTATTTGAAATTACATACAGTAGTAGTAGACAAGTCTTTTTAAAATACTTTTCTTATAACAAAATACTATTTATAAATAAACTTACTCGATTCAATAATAAATATTAAGGATATATAATGAGACCAATCGTGGCGCAGGCGTGAGAATGAAAACGCGATAGGCTATGGGTTCGATTCCCACTCGACGAAATGAAATATTTAATATTTTCATTTCTTAGCTCTGGTAACGATGCAAAGCTCGGCGTTGAGTTCCGCTACTCCAGAATTCGTTGGAAAGTGGGAAACGGAAGCGTTTTAATCGAAAGAGAACGTCTTAACACATGGGTTCCCAGGTTAAGTCAGGATACAGCGTGAAGCTAAAAAAAACGAGACTTTCAGGCACGTGTGCTTTAAACATTTAATAAGATATAGTAGAATTAAAAATTTCCGTGTGAATTAAAGATTTCCGTGGCGTTGGCATGCCGGGTGCAAATTGTGGCATTGGACACCGCGCTTCCAGACTGTAACCGATGTAGCTCCTAAACAGCTTAGCCTCCCTTTAAGAACTTTGTGAGATATATCTACACATTATTAATAGTTTTAATTTTTTTCTAGCCTAGCCCATAAAAATCTTCAACCTCGGAAAAACGACGTGTTCTTACAGGAGTATATGCTTGTATTACGGACAAAACTTTCGCGTGTAACGTTCCATAAATATAACTTACTTGGCTTAGCCGCTCTAAATCTTGCTTCTTTCACTTCGCGGTTACCAAGGCACACGTCAGTGTCTGTGGACTCAGGGAATATCTCACATTGTAGGTAGTCCGGCATTGAAAGTCCAAAGACCTCTAAGAAGAAACCGCAGCGACGCATGGTTTCTAGAGAATAATAGAAAATTATACTTAAGTAAATAAAATTATATTTAAATTACTATTAGTTTTGTAAATTTATTTTTCGATCAATAAATGAAGTGTGTAACTTCTTATTTGTAATAAAATTATTTGACTTTGATTTTATTAAAGATATCTTTTGAATAATGTACTATTACTACGTGACTTTACGGTTAGGTCCTTGTGGCGGAGTGGGAAAACGTCTGATTGTAAATGTGAAGGATGCGGGTTAACTTCCCACTCGGAGAAAATATATTTTTTTATAATTTTTTTTTCATTACCTCCCTCTTTGACATGACAAAGCTCAACGTCGAGTTCCGCCACTCAACACGCAATGTTTCGAAAATTGGGCGGAAAATAGGGAACGGAGTGACTTAAGATTAGGTTACCTCTGCCTATCCTGCCTATATGTGGAATACAATGTTAAACTATAAAACTACTTTTATTCAACTGGTGATCAAACCTACTCTCATCATGTACAGTGAAACATTTAGAATACAGGAAATTCATGATATATAAAAACAATTATTTAGATATCTATTCATTCGACCCCTTGTCGCAAAACAAAAGCTTACTTTAACAACGAGTTCGACTATATTTCACGAGTCAACGAGAAGTATTGCAATCTTGAGATCCATTTGCTTTTCTAAAGCTACTTTTGTTTACGTTTTTTTGAAATTACTTGGGATTCTATGAATCATGAGTCCTTTCTATTTTATTATTTTAAGATTTTGAGATCTGTGACTTTTTCTTCTTCTTTTGTGACTATAAACGCGACGGGTTCTGTGGACCCCACTCGAGTAAAAGGAAATATTTATTTAAATTTATATTTCCATTTCTTCGCTCTGGTGACGAGGCAAAGCGTTGAGTTCCGCCACTGCCTACCCAATGTTTCCAGAAATCTGCAGAAAGTGGGGAACGGAGTATCTTAACACTAGGTTCCCTCTGTCTACCCTGCTGTGTGCTGAATACAACATGAAGCTGATTTATTTGATTTAATATATAATCGCTTACTTACTCATAGTATTTTTTTTAGCTTCACACTGTATTCCGTATATAGCAGAGTAAGCAGGGGGAACCTAGTGTTAAGGCACTCCGTTCTCCACGTAACGTCCAGTTTTCAAGACATCGCTTGTTTAGTATGGCTAGTAATTCAATTTTCGAGTTTAACAGTAACTTGCTGCGCCGCTGTGCTATAATTACTTCAATTATTTATTTAGTTTTCCATTTGTACTCGGTTAATTATTGTTTGTATTTCATTAACAATGCATATTTTCACTTTACATTAATAATATTAATTTCAAACCACAATTTTCATAAAAATATGAAGCTTGTGGGTTTTAATTACAATACATATACTCATATACTTAAGAACTTCTAAATTCGGTACCAAGTTACGTACTAACCTTGACATAGACTTCTGCACGGCCTCACCATGTGACCGAGTGGTCCGCATTTGGGCACGAATAATGAGCATAGGAACAGTGCAGTGAGCTCGTAGCACCGAACGTCCACTACAGCGTCGTAGATCTCTAAATCCTGTTAATGAAACAATGTAATTAAGTGTAATAGAAACTAAAAATAAGAAGTTGAGGTCTTCATGGCGCAACAGGTGTCTGACTGCAAATGTGATGCATACTGGTTTGATTCTCACTAAGTGAAATGTAATACCTTATTTCTTAGCTCTAGTAACAAGGCAAATCGTGGCGTTGAGATTCGCAATTCAACAAGTAACGTTTTGAAAATTTGCCGAAAAGTAGGGAGCGGAGTGTCTTAACACTAAGAGCGCCTATACATACCCTGCTATATACAGAATACATACCAATACCATAATGTACGTATCTTACAGTCATATTGTTATATGAAACTACGGAAAATTAATATTACATAATGAAGCAAACGGAATGGATGCCACGAGATGGCTTCCGCTCCAAGATTGCTGTCTTCATCTATTGTTATTAACCTTGTGTTATCAAAATACATGTACATGCACTAGTTGAGTATCCTGACGTTGCTTTAGCCATAATATGATTTCACCATAAATTTTATGTAGGTATTTTTTTCCAGATTCAGGCTTTCGCGATATAGCATCTCCCGCAAGAGGAGCTTAGTAGTTTCATGACATTTTGTGTTGAGTGATAATGTGATGTAAATGATGAATTCAACAATTCCCTAGAGAACCGGTAGCCATGAGGACTATCGGCCTATTATAGTTTTATTTGTTTTCTGTTTAACATTTCAAGTCCTATAATTAGGTTACAGAGATTACGATCTTTTTTAGCTTTGCCTTTTATCTCGTATAGTTTAGCAAAATTGTTACACGATAAGTCTTGTTACACGATCAAGACAAAGTTAAGAAGATATTAAATAACTAATTCCTCAGAATGAGAATCAAACCTACTACCTTCACGTTTACAGTCACACGTTGTAACCCTGCAACACGACGTCATTAGACACTAATCTCTATAAACGAGTTAATACAAGATAATTTAACATTTAAATTGATTTAATGTTGATTTAAATTCTATATTACAATCATCAAACCAAGACTAAAGAAATCTATTCGCTACTTTGCCTCTGACTTGAACCAAATTAATTATCTATGACGCGTCTACAAATAACCCTTTGTTCAAGCAAGACGTTACGTGACGTTCATTGTGTGCCAACAATGAGTGAAAGCTCCGTTTGTTTAATTATCGTAATATTGAAAGTTACACATCATTAGCCATGACATGAAATTAACACGTTTTTATAAGATTTTCTATTTTGCTAGGGTTCTGTGCCTTCAAAACAAAACGAAACTTTGTTATACTTCTGATTCTAATGATCGGGAAGTTCCGCATGTTGCGCCACTGACGGAACTCAACGTTGTACTTTGTCTCGTTAATAGAGCGAAGTAATAAAAATAATCAAAATTTCATTCCCCTAGTGGTAACTGAACCCACAAACATCGCTTTACTTATTACAACTAGTTACAACTTATTTATGTTGTTAGCATCTCTGTTGGTAGAATTTGACAAATTTATGCTTAGAATTATCATTTGGCAACATTAGTTCATAGACTTTAAATATGTATGATAAAAAATCTTATTGCTTTCTTTCTCTATTCCCTGTAGGAATATTGAAACATCTTCTCATAACTCCCCTGCTCAATCTATCTTTTTAACATTTTTTTTTATATACGCTATCTTGCACATAGCTGGCAGAGGAAGTGTTAAGACACTCAGTCCCCATTAAGGCACTGCCGTATTTTACTTTCCGCTGAATTCTGCAGGCATTTTGTGTTGAGTAGGCTAACCTACCCACATGCCAAATTTCAACTTTTAAAGTTCACTAGTTTTGACTGGTCCTTGTCTATCAGTCACTCAGTAAAGGAAGTTTTATACAAAAGATTAGTGTCCGTATTCTTTAATACACTAAAACATTATGTACAATAACAACTTATGTTCTTATAATTTCATCTCAAGCTTATTTATCGAGCATACGACCTTCGCAGCTACTCATTATTTTATTTTAAGTATTTTTTTTTACATTTTTAGAGGCCGTCGTGTCGCAGGGACAAAAAAGTGTGACTGTAAGCGCGACGGCTGTGGATTCGGTTCTTACTCGGAGGAATGAATTATTAATCATTAATATTTTCATTTCTTCACTATGGTACCAAAGCAAAAAGAGGCGTTGACGCCACTCAACACGCAGTGTCTCAAAAGTCGGCGGAATTGGTCGGGGTATTGAGTATCTTAACTGCCTTATTCTGCCTTTCCTATTCTGCCTATTCCGTTACATGCGGGATACAGCGTGAAGCGGAAAAACAAACATCCTAACATTATTTTTATCGAGTTTTTGATAGGTAAGCAAAGATAATTTACAGGTAAGCCGCTTCGTAAACCATTTTCAGCCTTTTAAATCATTGCGCGTGACAGTAAACGTAACCTTTGTGTGTTCAATTTCCACTCGAGTTAGAAGACAAAGCGCGGCGTTGAATTTTGTCACACTTGCAATTTCTCGAATCTTGGATGCCTCTGGCAAACCTACTATACGCCGTGTCACTGAAAAAAAAACTATAAACACGTCTAAGTCGTAGGCTCTTAAAGGTTATAAATTATACATAAATTAAGATAATAATTAGAAGATAATTGAAATTAATAGAAAATGCAGCATCTCCGACAAATCAATTAGGCTTTAGCCAACAAAAATAATCCGGCGTCTCGATGTGTGGTCACGAACGGTTTCTAATGACGGCATTAAATATAATTGTTTTGGGTACATTCATATTATTTTAAATATTAAGATTTTTTTATTGTTTTAAAATAAATATTTGAATAAATAAAATATTACAAGGTTCCAAAAAACTAAAAAAAATATATAATTAATATTTACTTAATTTTATTTCCTTTATATTTCACATTGTTATCCACAATCTACTCTCCACAAACTACACTAATTACAATACAGAGGAAACGATAACAATTCACCCCACCAAACGAGAATCAAACCTACCCCCCGTAACATATTGTATCGCTGCGTCTTCAACGGGATTCTTGAGTTCCGCTACTCAACACGCAATCTCAAAAATTGGGTGGTGCGTGGGGATACGAACGGAGCGGAACTGAACGGAGTAACTTAACACTAGGTTTCCTCTGTCTACCCTACTATATGGGGAGTAGAGCGTGAAGCGAATATGAATAAAAAAAACATTATTATTACCTGCTGAGCATCTCTCTGTCCGAAATGACCAATATAATTCGGGAATACAGTAAAGTTGTATGAGATCCGATGTTGTTGGCAAAAAGTGACTATGACTGGTAGACACACGCCGGGCGCCGGGTTTCTAGCACCAGGCGCCTCAGTGGGAGGTGGCCAAGTGACGACCGATGATCTGTTCACTACTTGTGAGACGTACTGTGAACAAAATGGGACGTTTTAAAACAACGTATAATAGATAGTATTCTCTTTTATCTTCCAATTTTTGGAAACAGACATCATGTAAAAAATATAGAAAATACAAGCAAGTTTAAATTAGCAGAGTGATTTTTTTTTCTTGTACGTAACTCGTCAAGACACCGCATTCTTCACTTCTTAATAGAATTGAAGTATTTCGTGTCAAATGAGAGAATTTAACGCCGCACTTTGCCATACCAGAGTGAGAAAATATTAAGAAACGTTTAAGTATTTCAACCTTAAAGCCGTGTTTGAGGCATTACTATTTCAGATATTTCAATACTACCAATAATTTAAATACAATCATTCTCCCGAGTGGGAGTCGAACCAGCAACCACCGCGTTCAAAAAGAACCCTCTCAATTGCGTCACAATAGAGTCTAAGCCAAATAATAAAGATGAATTGAACGGCGACCAATATTCTTGGCATTGTCCTAGACGCTATTGATAGTTCCAAGTTTAATGCAAAGCCGAATTGCACGAATTATTGAACTTGGATTGTAATGGTGAAGAGAATTCATATAAATGACCCAATAATCTGTATGTGTATATATATAGGTTACGTTAAGGTAACCAACTTTTCAAATTAAAATATAATATATTATTTATTGGACTTGCTGTGTTAGTGTATGTGAAATCTTGCAAGATCAATTTGATGTATTGAGCTGAAATTTAGATTACGTCTTCAGTTCTGATAACAATGAAATAACATATAATTCTTTTAGATTATATATATAAATAACATATAATCCTTTTAGACGTCTAAAAAGCTAGTTTTTAAAAAGGATTTTCTTTATTTATATCTTATTTTAAGTAATAAAATTACATATCAAAAATTATTTGTAGACTACATTCAAAATAAGCATTTGTTTTTAGCTTAACTGCCTTTAATCCAAAATACCTTCAATTTAAATATCATAAAGATATCTTGAATAAATACCGAGAAAATAAAATTTTAGATAAAATGTTATAACCCCCTTAACTTCCTTATTGTAAAAGTTAGAGGCTAATAAATGGAGTGTCGTTTTTTTTATTACAAGCCACAGTTACATATGTCACAGGTTTTATATGTCTACCCAGCCAGACTTTCTATTAATAAATTCTAGTGCGAACCGTACCCACACCAATCATATTTACAAGCATAGCTTACCAGCTGAACAGCGATAGAGTAAAATATTATATACTAGCGACCAGCTCGCGGCTTCGCCCGCTTAAATTTGTGAATTATTTGTTTGTTTCGGTACGGGGAATTACGTTCCTGTTTTAATAAATAATGTCTGCTTGCAGCGCACTTAAGATTTCTAAAGTAAAAATTATTAAAACCATAGAGTGGCATTTTCGATTTTCATTAGAAAAAATATTATTCCCCCATTTAACAAAATAATAGAACCAGAAACAATGATATTTAAAAATGTTGTCTATTTGTTCGTTTTTCTGTTTGTCGACGTTGATCTCAGAAACGGCGTAACCGATTTAAGGAGCGAAGACGCGAGCGCGGTGCGGTAGCGGTAAAATCGGTTTATTTGTTTTTATTGTAACATTCGTCATGTATGAATGATGTAATGATAAATTAACTGACTTTTATAACTATTTATTTATATCCTCATAGAGAAATGATAGCTTTTTTGAGCACTCTTAATTTTTTAAGCAAATAAATAAAATCAAAATACATTTATTTATATTAAGATAAAAATTAAAATAACATATAATATCTTATAAGGTAATATAAATATATAATATTAACATATTATATATTTATATATTTGAGAATGTTTTTTTTTGTTTAATAGCTACCAAGAGTTATTACAACGCATGCAAGGATAGAACATTTTAGAAATTTGTTTAATTCTATTAGAATTATAAAAACTACCAACATTTTTAAAGTTAACAAGCGGCTCGCCAGCGGCTTCGCCCGCTTAAACTACATGATTATTGATTTAATAAGCAAAATTGATTGCCAACTAAAATGACTTCTAATATGATTTTTTATTACTTTAATCTGTAATATTCTTATATGCTTTTTTTACGACGTTATCGTAATTTCTATAAGAATTTTTGATTGTTTCGAATTAAAAAATACGACCAATGTTGATATTTGATTTATAAAATGTACATAAAGCTAATTATTTATTATACGTATATATTTTTGTAATATTACGTTCTTTTACTTATGTTATGTTTTTTAAAACTCTGTTAAATGTGCTGATATCAGTTAATAATTTAATTTATTGCTTCAGAAACAGCTTTCAATGTTAAATCAATAGATTTGGGTAATGATTCATAATATTCTTTGTAAAATAATTGTAAGGATTGCATATTAGCTCCTGTACGGTTTTTAAATTAGTTACATATAGGCATTATTAGCTAAATGTACAATTGGTAAATATGTAGTTATTACAGTGTACAAGTAGAAAGGATGTTTTAGGCCTTTTTATATAAATTTATTTCAGACGAACGAACCAAAAAATCTTTGTAGTTAATTGATATTTCTTTCGAGATCAAATCGTTCTTTATCTCTGTGTTGAATTAATTACGACTTAAACTTAACTGTTATGATTTATGAAGGTAATTTCCACTAATCGTGAAGAACCCAAAATCTTTTAGAGATTCAGAGGTAACAGCATTAAGAATTTTATTCATGCCATTAGAAGGTATCACTTTAATAAGATATTTGCCATCAGAAGTTGTTTTTGTGTCAGTTATTTAGATAACTGGAAACTCGACAATATGACCTTGTCATAACTCGAAGCTCGTCCGAAGAAAAGCCAAGAGCGCGTCCTATCTTCCTCTCCACTATAACTGCGAACTAGTTATAATAAAAGGAAGAAAGAGTACGGGCACCGCCCCGCCCCTACACCGTGAGTTCCGACCAGACCGTGGCTTTACAGTCATCGTTGAACCCTCCGAGACGTTTGTGTGTGATCTTTCCGAAGGTACTTGTTACGCTTGTTTATATTAAGATTGTATTAGAATGGTGATTCGTGATGTTGATTGATTTGTGAGATCAATATAAGTCGTTGGAACGAACGCACTACCGCTAGGCGGCCGATATGTTAAATAAACGCACGGCACACACCCCACAGTCGTGTCTCGAACCGTAGGCGGACACTACTACATACACCAGAGTTCCAGGACATAAAATAGCACCACACACCCGTATGAGACAGGCGGACACTACTACATACACCGGAACTGGGACATAAGATAGCACCACACACCTACTACTCGTATACCAAGTCGTAGAAGTGATATATAATATGTCAGTGACCAACGCCATACAGGCATAGCCTACGGACCGCGAGCGTACTGCGAGACGGCATCAGCCATGACATAGTTAATGTCGCTATAACAGTTCGCATAAGCCTCGTAATTTATAATATTGAATGTTCCTTGACATCAGCTTCCGCGACGTCAAGGAACATTCAATATTATATATAAATATATATATATAATAGATACCACATCAGTATCGATACTGTACTGGTAATAATAATAGGAAAAAATAGATATACTACGGGATACCTTTGTATGGAAAGTTTAAAGCTGTTCATTATGACAGAAGGAATTCCACACTCTTTTTATTCTTTCATAATAATTATATATATATATATATATATATATNATATTAGATGTCCCTCTGTACTATGGCGGCTCTGTTCTATTAGTTTACACCGTCCCGTAGTTTCGGGGCCTATTCAATTCAAATAAAGAAACAAAAATTCTGATCGATTGTCTTCATAATTTTACTGATATCGATGCACCTAACCCCGTAGAGTTAGTTACTCCCTACGCTGCGCGAGACCACACTGCATTTTTTATTATTACATGATTTTCTTTAGATTGATATTTTTAAATTATACCTTTTGAATGGAATGTGTATGGTTTTATTAATTTAAAAAGTATTTTACACGTGAAATTATCTTTAATAAAATATAATTTAATGGGATAAGGATTAATACAAATTAATGAATAATATGGTTTGATTATTTGGCGATAATAATCAAACCATATTATTCTTTTGTCAACTTATAAAATATAAAAAAGTAGTTATATGGCATAACTACAGTAGTTGGACATATGGTATCCCGGACGTTTTTTATAGATATTGATGCGTTCTATATAGTGTAGAATATTGTTTTGTTCTATCATCAAAAGTTTTTGCAGCGCACGTGATGATAGAATTTTTAAGATTTTTCAATTTCTTCACACCTTGGGTTACATTATTGCATTTTTATTAGGGATCCCTATTTTTTTAAATATAATATAGCCTATGTTGGCCAGTGAAGATGCAGCTTTCTAATAGTGTAAGAATTTGCTTTGCTTTGAAAGAACTTTGCCGCCAATACCTACGACTCGATTTCGGAGTGAGACGTATGTGGCGGTTTCCGTTTGATAGGCTTATGTCTGCGTGTGTCATTCTTGATAAATAGCATTTTATTTTACAACGATAATTTTATTATTTATTTTGTTTGATAAAATCATTATTTCATTTTTGGGAAAAAAAATAATTATTGTATTAGGCTTTTATAGAGTAGTTAAAAATATGGTTTCAATTAAAGTGATGCTAACAAAAACCCTCTGTAACTAATATCATTTGACCCGTACACTAATGGTCGGAGTAAATGCAATCCAGCGAAAAGAAATGACATATTATTGATTGCATATCATTGCATATAGCAGGGTAGGCATAGGGAACATAGCGTTAAGACACTCCATTCTCTACTTTCCGCTGAATTCTAGAGGCATTGCGTGTTGAGTGGAGGAACTCAACGTCGCACTTTATCTCCACATTAGAGCGAAGAAATGAAAATATAAATTTAAATAAATATTTCATTTCCTGGAGTGGGGATCAAACCCACAACCAGTCGCATTTACAGGCATACTTTGTGCCCTTAAATTTTATTTTATTTTTATTTTTATTTTTGCATACTGGTTACAACTTTCCAGTGAATACTTACTTTTACTTTAATATATATATATATATATATATATATATATATATATATATATATATATACTAGTATCATTAAAAATGTCGGAAAATGGAAAAATAAAGTGATTTAGCATATTCGTGGCGCAGGGGCACGCGTGGGTCTGTAAGCACGAAAATTCTGCGTTCAACACCCTCTCAAGGAAATGATATTATTAATATTTTTATTTCCTCGCTCTGTGAACAGAGCAAATGCACGGCGTTTAGTTCCGCGGCTCTACACCCAATGCCCCCAGAGTTTAGTGGAAAATGAATTGCGGAAATGTCTGAATGGAAACGGATTAACATTAGGTTCCCAAGTTCCCCTTGCCTACCCTACTATGTCCGGGTCAAACTAAAAAAGTATCTATTTGTGTCTATATATATAGTCTTATTAGCCAACATCGTTGTTTCCGTAGACTATAAACGTCAAGTCTTGTTTTTCTCGTCGTGTAAGAATTTTGGAATTTTTTACTTACTAACCTCCTCAAGGAACTTACATGTCAGATTTGAACAACATGCCTTCAGAGTTTAGCGGATAAGTTCTCTTAACACTAGGTTCCCAGGTTCCCTTTGCCTACCTTGCTATGTCCGGGTCAAGCTACAATAATGTCTTATTAGCCAGCATGGTTGTTTGCGTAGACTATAAACGTCAAGTCTTGTTTTTCTCGTCCCGTAAGAATTTTAGAAATTTTCCTCTCCTAACCTCCCCAAGGGTAATCTGACATGAACCAAGGAATGGTTCATGTCAGTCATTCAGCTCAGTCAAAAATCCGAATGAATTCATGTTTTTGTAAAACACAGAAAAAAATATTTTATATATACTTAAAAAAATTATCTATTTGATGGAACAAATTCACATTCGCTCCACTGTAACGGATAGCTTAAACAAAGTAGGTTAAACTTAAAATTAAAGCTCGTCAGTATGCGCACTGCTCGAAAGCCTTTGAAATATTTGGACAAAGGCTCTGTTAAAAATCTAATTTAACTCAAATTCTTTATTTGTTTATGCTATGGCGAGTAATTAAATTTTTGAAGTTTGCATTCTCGTAACTCTTCTCATAACTGTGTACGGGAAACAGCGTGAAGCTGATATAATTTTTACTTAATGAAATCGAATCCACAATCGCCGTGTTTACCCGTGTTTACAGCCAGTCGCTGTGTCGCTCGCTCTTTTTAACTTTACTCTGTATCCCGCACATAGCATGGTAGACAGAGGGAACATCAAAACCTAGTACTAAGAAGAAGCCATTCCTCACTTTCGGCCGAATTTCTTGTGATATTGCGTGTTGAGTGGAGAATCTTAACGCCACACTTTGCCTCACTACCAGAGCGAGTAATAAAAATATTAAATATTTAATTCCATCAAGTGGAAATCGGACCCCAACCGTAACGCTTAAAGTCGCAAGTTTATCCCCCTTCGTCATGACGGCCTGTGATGATTTTAATTTGAATAGAAATTAATAAAATATTAGGTTATTAATTATTATATATTATATATCTAAATAAATTGAATTAATTTCATAAAATGAATTAAACTTTGTGTTTCTACAATATTTTCTTTTTGTTTAATTATCTTACAATAACAGAGTGCCACTTACAGTTCACATTTTGGTAAATCCTAAGATTTATCTATGTGTTGATGAATGAATGTACGGATTTTATATAATAAAGAAAAATATTGTTGTATACTTGTACAGTACTAGGCATGCTATGTTTTACCAACGATGTTAAGATTATAATAAATGTTTAAAAAAACGCTGCCAATATAAATTGTGGTTAAAATCCTAATTTACTGAACATCCTACTGATATTATAAATGTGATAATTTTTCAGGATGGTATTTGTTCCACTTTCAAACAAAAACTACTGTAGGGATTTAAATGACACTGAGTAGTAGTAGACACAGTAATTAAACATTCAAAGCCGCGCGTGTTTTGCTAGTATTATATAAAATTCATACGTTTTTTCGTTTCTTGTAAGAATATTTTACGTGATATATTTAGACTAATTGTAAGAGAATTTTTAAGAATAAATATATTTTTTCCTTATTGCAAATAGATTTAGAAATTTAAAGAGAGAGTACATAATAAATCAAGCTGACGTGGCTGTGCCACTCAGCTTAGCTCAGCGAGTGTTCCCACTTGGGAGAAAACCTTGAGTAAGGAGAGAGAGAGAGAGTTAAAGCAAAGCGTGGTGTTGAGTTTCGCCACTGAACACGCAATGCCAAGAATTCAGCAGGAAGTGGAGAAAGAAGTGACTTAATGAGGAACAGAGTGTCTTAAGACTAGGTTACCAGTTTCCTTCTACCTACCTTGCTATATGCGGGATACAGCGTAGAACTAAAAAAAACATAAATAGACTAAAATAATATTTAACTAAGTAATAAAATTTTGAACATAAATATATTCTAAGCGTGCGTTAAAATAATATGTTCAAAATTAACTTTTAACTAACATTCCTTGCGTGAGATTACCTTCAAAAATGTGCAAAATTTTGTTATGAAAATCGCCTTTGTCCACTAAACTATATTAGCATATTTTATGTGATGTTGAAATGACAACGTCTAACTTGTAATGGTTGTGGATTCTATCTCCACTCTGCGGAATGGTTATATTTAATTTATTTTCATTATGCTGAAGAAAGCGAAAATTGTGGGGAATGGTTCCCTATGTCTACCTTGCTATTGTATAAGGGTAAGTTTCCATATTTGGGCATTTCATCTATTGTAATAACGTTAATAATTTTGTTAAACGTTTATTTTATGAACTATTAACTATTGAAATTTATTAAAAATTTCAACATTTGACAAAATAGATTTTTATTTTGTATAATAATAAATTTAGAAATGTGTTTACTGTAGTATATTGGAATATTTTTTTTTATGTTTAAATAAAACTATTTTTAGAGAAACATTTAAATTTATTTTTAGAGCGCATTTAGAAATAATCTATAAAATAAGAAAAGTTAAAGTGTAAAAACAACCGATTTAACATAAAAATCATTTCTTAACGGCAAATGGAAAAGCACAACCGAAACTTTCTATCATAACAACCACAACTAAAAAGAAAAAAAAACACAAAAAAAGATATCAGCTGAATCATTCTAATTTTCACCGTACCATTCGTCAGAGCTCAGCTCAACTTCATAATAAATAAGACCATTAGTAGCATCCCTTTGTAAAACTTGTCCAAACAAAACAACAACAGGTGAAAACATTTAAATAACTGTAAGCAAATTGAATTGAAAGAGCTTTCAGCGAAGTTTTTAAGTTCCCAAATGAAAACTCGGTCCAGTCGAAATGAGTCGCGTTTTGTTTCACAAATTTTGTTTACCGCACTTCCATTATGTTTTTTTTTATATTAGATGGATGTTTTGTAATGACATTGTGCTTTGTTAGAACAATTGTATAAAACGCGTGACAGGTTTGAATTAAAATGCTTATTAACTTCTCGCTGTATATAGCCGCATATAGCTGGGCAGGCAAAGGAAGCCTAGTCTTAAGACACTCAACTCCTAAGTATTGAAATATCACATAACACACTGTCTTACTGGAAAAACCTGACAGTCTAGGTTTTATACCCCTCGCTGGTAATAGACAAAGCGCGTTGTTGTTTTGCTCCAGGAACGAAGAATCTTAATACTAACTTACCTCTGGACGTGGGTATTTTTAACTACCAAGCCAAATATCAACCTAATAGTCCAGTACAAGCTGGAAGTACTTCCATGTCCTGTGTGTAAAAAATTGGCGAGTGAAATTTACAGTTTGAATTTTATCCCAAATGAACACAGGACTCGGCACCCATTCTTTTGTCGGTGAAGTCGAGATCGACGGATTACTTTATTTGTTTTTGAAAAGGTTTATTTGAATAAAATAACGTGTACAATTTTTTACGAAACTCTTAAACAGAATTTATCGCTTATATTTTTGTATAATATTTTAAGAAACGTTACATTTCCAAAAATGGACGCGCCAAATCGATTAATCGTGTATATTTAGTATACTAAATATACAATGTTGAAGTTTTTCGTTTAAAATGTGTAAAAATGGCACAAATCAAATTATTACGAGTGTGTAAGTCCAAATAGTTTTTATTTATCTTACGTTTCTCTCGAAATGTTTTTTGAGTAAATCTAAATTCTTTGTACGACCGACGATAGGTATGACCGTTCTTTTGAATAGGTATGTACAATCGTCGCACAATTTCTTCTCACTGTATATACATATAGCTTTTATATCCCGGATATTCAATATTTACATTGATATTTATACTTCTATTATAAAGCTAGATAATTCGTTTGGAACCCGCTATTCTCGAGAACTACTTGTTTGAATTGAAAAAAATATTTGTGTGTGGAAAATAATCTATTTATCGAGAAAAGCTTTATATTACATAACGTAAATCATTTCAGTTATTACCATTTGGCCATGCGGGCGAAGCCGCAGATAAAACCTTGTTTCTTATAAATCAAATAACAATAATATGTAATATATTGTGATATATAATAAATGATATAATATAACAAAAGCATGTTTTTGTAAATCATCACAAAAGAAAGTAAATGTTTGTACGGCAACAATTATTCAAAGGCGACTTTCCAAAATAATTGTTTCAACGGCATTACGCGGCTCAAATTAAAAAGCCATTGTTCTTCATAGCCGTGAGAAATACGTGAAACAAGAATGACTGACAAAACTTTTGAGCTTTGGCTTCTTTTTATATTTTTATTACCTTTGTACGTTGTTATTTCTGTTAGGGTTTCGGTGCTTTTGACAGGGATTTACTTAAATTTGCAGAGAAAAAATGAAAATATGCATTAGCTGTCTAATTGTAAAAAAGACAATATTTCAACGTCACTGAGGCCGTTGTTGCTCAGTCCAAACGATTATAGACCTGAATATTTAATATTAATTTCAGCTTGATACCTTAACATAATCTCAAGATAAATGGTATTGACAGACGGACAGTCGGACACCAAAGATTATTTATTTTAGTTCACCAAGGATTATTTATTTTCAGTTTATTTATTTTCCGGTAAAGCAGAGTAGGCTGAGGAAACCTAGAGTTGAGATACTCCGCTTCCCACATGCCGCATAATTTTCGAAACACTGCGTGTTAAGTGGCGTACATCAACGTTCCTCGCTTTTTAGTTATTAGAGTGGGGAAGTGAATAATTCAAATATAATTATTTCTCCGGAAGAGATTGAACACAGAACTATCGTAACATATTATACCGACGGTCTTATAATATTATTTTATTGTATTTACACAACTCTAGTATTTTAGAGGATTGTTAAAACAAAGTTTGTAAAATAAATAAAATTATGTTGAGCTCCTTGAAAAAGTAAAGAGTTTTTGTTAAATAGCTCTCAAGAACGATAGAAGGTAATGAACAAATAATAAAAAATGTAATTTGTCTATTTAAATACTAATATGTACTAAAAAAATAATAATTATGTATGTATGTATGTATTGTAACAGTATGTACCTTGAATATGAGTTGTATAATAAATAAAAAATAATAATATGCATGGGAATACACATAATTAAAAATCAGCTTCACGCTGTATCCCGCACATAGCAGGGTAGGCAGAGGGTACCTAGTGTTAAGACACTCCGTTCCCCACTTTCTGTCGAATTCTGGAGGCATTGCGTGTTGAGAGGCAGAACTCAACGCCTCGTTTAGCCTCGACACCAGAGCGAAGAAATGGAAATATAAATTTAAGTAAATATTTCATCTCTTCCAGTGGGGATCGAACCCACAACCAGTCGGTTTTACAGTCACACTTCGTGCCGCTGCGCAACGACTGGCCTCATATACATTATTAATATAGTTAATTATGAATATNTATATATCATATTGATCCGAAGTCATCTACGAGTATATATGGACGGCCCGAGTGTGTACAACCGTCGTGTTATGTGTATATAGTATATAGGTAAGTGAGTTCTGACGGCGTTCGAGTCAAATTCTGAAGTACTACGGTACTATTAAATATGGTCCACTGAAAGACTCGTCCCAAATCTCTATATCTCTATATATAATAAAAGGATAGAAAAGTCAATTCTGTACATGATATATCTTATAAAAAAAATAAAAATCAGGTCAGTTTATATGTCGATTATAGAACCTAAAAACCACTCAACCGAATTCTTGTCTGTCTGTCTGTCTGTCCGTCTGTCTGTCTGTCTGTCGGATTGTTTGTTCGTCAATCACGCAAAAACTACCAGACAGATTGGTATCTTTTAACCAAAAAATCACTAGAAATATTAAATATGCTCAATTATACAGAGTTTTTTTGTCAGCACCACTTTAAATAAAAGCACAGTTTTAACTACTCTATTAAAGCCTATTACAATAATAAAAAAAACCCAAAAATAAAAAAGTATTTTTTTCAAACAAAATTATTTATTTTGTTTGAAAAAATATGTAAAATAAGTGTATAAAAGTACGTAAAATAAAATACAATTTGTCAAGAACGACGCACGCACACATAAACCTATAAAAGGGAAACCGCCGCAACATTCCGAAATCGAGTCGTAGGTATTGGCGGCAACGTTTGGTTTTAGTAGTATTTTTGTAGTAGTANTGTATAGACACCGATGAGTTAGGATTTTATTGTAAGTATCGATAAGTTATGTTTTTATTTCAAACATTCAATTGAAGATTCTTATGGGAGGTACAAAAATGCGACCTAAAGTTTTAATAATTTTCTCATAAAAAATCTTCATTGCGTTGCAAACGTACATAACAGGTATATCAAAACACGAACATAATTCAGTGTGTTAAGTAAATAATTCTAATCATATCACATAATCATAAGTGGTATAAGCGGGCGAAGCTGCGAGCGGGTCGCTAGAATATAATAAACGTAATATAATAATTCAAAGCCTATATTGGTCGAATCATTTAAGATGGAATTTCTTGTATAGGTAAATTATGGGTAGAGGTGACAAAAATTATGGATCAAAGTGACTACGTCGATTGAATAAAAGCGCCAAAACTAACACGTTAGCACAGGTGAGTTTTTCGGATCATTAAAGGAGAGACGCCATCTGGCCCACTCGACTTGCGGACATGCAAAGAAAGCAGAGCTCATCTGATAGCTTTTTGGCTAAACTTAACTTCAGGCATTGAGCTTTGTTACCACAGATAGGTCGATGGCATTGTTCCTCGGTCATCCATAGTAAAGTTTGAGGCAAAGTGAGCACCCAGAAGGTCAGCTTTCTCTTTTGCCGTATGGACTAAGAAGTCATTTCCTCTACGTAATGGAGGAAGTGGAGGCTGGCGAAAGTTCCAAGTGTAGCCGAGGACCGAGAGAGGACCAAAAACTGATGAGTTCAGGGAAGGTAGTAATCAAGTTTCCCACCGATTTTGGTGTTATGCTCATACCTTGCTCTGGCAATCCGCCACTTAAACTTAGATGCTCGGTTATATTCCCTGTTTGAGGTTTTTACCTTCGGATCAGTGCCTCAGTCCAGATTTGATATGCCTCAGTCCAGATTTGATTGCTAAAAACAGCAAGTTTGCAAGACGTAAAAGGTTTGCGTCTATATAGATATCTATATAGACGCAAACCAAGTCCGCGACTTGTCTCCGATTGCCACTACAGTTCACTACTTAGCTAAGAATATATAATACTTAAAACAAAAGAGATTTTTCCAAAAATGAAAAGTGATTTTTTAAAGCAAATAATTAATAAAATTATTGTTGTAAAATAAAACGGTAATGGCGGCGATGTTGAATTGCGTAAAATAGAACGAGAGATATCCCTTTCTCGTTCCAGTACGTTTTTTGAGAATGAAAAGCGGCAGATCGGCAACGCTTGATAGTATTTTTGTAGTAGTAATAGGTGTTTACGTTATTGGTATTTATTTGTAACAGCATCACACGAAATTCAGTATGGATAAACACCGTGAAATGAAAAATCCTACGTCTAAACTGTTGAAGTATCTTGATTAATTTCTTTAGGTATGGGTTTGAAATATTTTACCCTATATGCTGTTTCCGTAAAAGGAGCCCAGACGCTTCCATATATAAAAAAATAACTTCTGCTAGTGATTTCGGCAATACCATCTAGACTTCCCTACTACTACAAAGGCCCCTCTATAGGCGCCTAACTGTAAACGCGATGTTTGTGACTTTGATTGCTACTCGAAGGAATAAATTATTTTCATTTCCTTGCTTCAATATCAAGACGAAGCACGGCTTTAAATTCCGTAATATCTTGAAAACTTGAGCGGAAATTGGGCAACCACTTCTTCGTTTCACTTCGTTCCAGTTTTTTCGTTCCCTACCTTGCTACATACGGTAAACAGTTGTTAGTTGTTTAACTTCTCGTATACATGATCGTTGTTATGTCCTATTTAAGGGTTACTAAAATTATAAATATTACAATTTCTACTGAAATGTCTTTTAGAAAAGTGGAGAAGAAAATGAATACAGTCTTATCATATTTATTTATGATCTGCTTACCCTACAAAGTCTTATGTATAAATGTCGGTCCGTGCTTTGACGCTGCGCCTTTACGCCATAACTATTTTTATTGTAAATTAAATATTAATAAAAAAACCTTTTCAAAAACAAGCTTTTATTCAAAAGGTTAGATGTACTATCTAATCTTTAGATGTTTTTTTCATGGTGTTTTATAATATATTTTAAAAATCAAACCTTTTTCTTTCAATATCCAAATTAGTTGGGTTGTGCAAAACTTTGTAATCCGCCATTTTGTTACAGCGGCCATTTTAGATTAACAGCAACATTGATTATATGTAATTTCATTGACATGAGAACTGAAGTCGTAAACCAATCCAAAAAATTGAGCTTGCATGAATGTTGAAAGAGGAATTTTAATTAAAAACAAAATCTATCCTAAATAAATAAATCAGTTTCACGCTGTATCCCGCACACAGCAGGGTAGGCAGAGGGAACCTAGTGTTAAGATACTTCGTTCCCCACTTTCTGCGGAAAGTGGGGAACGGAGTTTCTTGACACTGGATTCCCTCTGCCTACCCTGCTGTGTTGCAGGATACAGCTGATCTTTAGATATTAACTACATTAAATTTATCTCACCTGTACAGCAGGATTAGCCCTGAAATATGCAAACAGCGCGCCGGTGATAGCGAGGAGCGCGACTGCGTTTAACGCGAGTTGCATTAGTCGGAATTTGTGGGCTGTGCTCTCTGTACTCGTGCCTCGCATGTCCCGTAACATCTGTTCAAATGTAATGAAAATTAGGTAAAGAGATTATAAATATATAAAGATTGCTCCCGCTTAGTTTTGTTGAGAAGTTGAGAGGGAATCAACCCCACAACCTATCAAGCTTGTGCCTCTGCGCCACAACTAGCCTTAATCGCATGTCATTATTCATAACTGAGAATATATAAACGAAACAAACATCAACTTCGATTCGATTCAATGTTTCTGTATTAATGTGAAATTAAATAATCTCAAGATGAGTCATCATTAAGACTCACTTGAATATATAATAGGAAACTGATAGCTCTTTGCTATAAAATAAGTACAGTTTTAAACTCAATCGAAAGTTAAACGTTGTTGCATTCAAGTGCGGCTTGATTAATATCTGTTAAAGGAGCATCCTGCTTTTATTCACTCGAAGTGGTATTTCTTACAACTGAATTCAATGATTAAGTTAAAATTAATCTATATATATAAAAGGACTTGTGCTGACTGACTGAGGTAAGACGCACGCAGAGCCGTAACCGCTGATGGNTTTATTAGCCCCTGAGGGGAAAGCTAATAATGTCGTATATAAAGAAATTCTTTGATTTTACTTCAAAGAATTGCTTTATCGATCAAAAATATTTTATTCGGTAAGGTCACTTATATCATTTAAGTAAATATATCATATATTAATATGATTTGAGTACTGACTTATTTCACATTATTATACATTTAACCCGATATTTACGCGGACGAAGTCGCGGGCAACAGCTAGTATTATATATTTTCTGAGATCTGATAAAATTTCTTACAACTTTGTCTCAATTTAATTACAGGTTTTATTTAAATTATTTTTATTTTTCTGCTCTAGTCGTTGTAAATATATTTTATAATAGTTAAGATATTTTGCGGTTTTGGGTTCCGTTGTTCAATAGTTTTGCACTACTGTACGAAACGACGTCAAAATTAAGATATTTGAGCAATTTAAACGGTAGACGAGCTATAAATGCAAGTACCGTCGATAGTTAAAGAGTTTTGTGTCAATCTTCGAACAAGGCGGCGAGTTTGCTAGCTCGAGCATCTGTCCCGATCGGGCTTAGCGCAGCGTGGTTTAGATTTCACTAGATTTCACTTTGATGGAGAGTGAGCTGCACTTTTAAAATATTTAAACAATGATTGTTTGATTATTTTGTAAGAATATTTTTTTATTTCAATTTTCATTTTTTATTTACATTTTTTATGCTTTACTTTTTTAGTCCATATTCATGTCTATCATATTGATGAAATTAATTATTATCAAAATCTAAACACATTTGACTATACAATAGAATGTTTTTTATACATTTTTAAGGTTTAGAAAACGTGTTACAATATGAAAGTTACGGAATTTGAATTCACGTCTTTTGGAAACTATCCAAGAGCTCTCTCTGACCATTTTTTTTTAGATTTAAGCTGTATCTCGCACACAGCAGAGTGGGCAGAGCTAAGTTCTCACTTTCCGCCAATTTTTCGAGGCGTAAATTGCGTGTTGGCGGATCTCAACAACGGGCTTTTTGCCTTGGTGCCAGAGCGAAGAACCCTGCTGTGTACAGGATATAGCGTGAAGCTAAAAAAATTTTAATATCAGCACGCGTTCCCGAAAAGAATATCTTGATAGATGAACAAACAGCCATACAGACATACCGACAATAAAGTAATTTCAAAGTCAAAGTCAAAGTCAAATAATTTTATTCAAAATAAGAAGTTACATGCATTCATTTTTTGAACGTCAAATAATTTACCACCAGTTCACTAAAATTAATGCCTCAGACCTGAGAAGAACCGGCGCAAGAAACTCAGCGGGACTTATTTTTTTAAAATCAATTATACAATTCTATTCTATAAGGTTTCCGTTTTTTCCTTGGAGGTATAGTACTTCTTCTCAATAGAATCTTGAAAATAATACAATTTTATAATAGAACTTTAAAATCATAGACGAATATTCGAGCATGTCTCCACATAATGAATACAAGCCGTTTTACATTACACATCTAAAATGAAATTCATATTTCAATCTCTGCGGATTTATATCAAGAATTTGAACAATAATAATTGTAGGAATAAAATGTTCTGGGACATCGTGGCGCAGTTGGAAGCGGTTGGTTTTGGATTCGTTTCTCATTTGGGGTAATGTTTACATATAAATTGTTTTGACGAAGCTCAGCTTTGGGTTACGTTGATATAAGGGTTATAATTTTATCTTCAGTTTCTCTCTTTATTAAGAAACATTATTACTTCAGGCTCCTTTCATCGAAAAGAGAAGAACGGAGTCTTCATTCTCTTTTAAATATCTATTATACTCTTTATTGCACTTTATAAAAATAATAAATACAAAAATCTAGTTATTAAAAAAATTGTAAGCGTATATTGAGGCTAGTCGTGGCGCAGCGGCACGAAGTGTGACTGTAAAATCTACTGGTTGTGGGTTCGATCCCCACTCGAGGAGATGAAATATTTACTTAAATTTATATTTCCATTTCTTCGCTCTGGTGTCGAGGTTAAGCGCGGCGTTGAGTTCTGCCACTCAACACGCAATGCCTCCAGAATTCGGCAGAAAGTGGGGAACGGAGTGTCTTAACACTATGTTTCCTCTGCCTGCCTTTTTTTTGTAAGCGTATAAAACTTTGAACTTAGCAGGACTCAACTCGCACGTCTTGGCAACCGTTCAAAAGAGGTATGAGGTCCCCCTACTTTACTATTTTTACACGTTTTCTAACATCGTTTTTATCCTTAGTGCTAAATAAGACTTTAACAATAAAGAATTATTTGAAAGTTTGTTATTTTCATTAAGTTTGCTTGTTTGATTGCTTTTATTAGATTTAACTAATTGTGAATGCCTAGGACGTTCCACTCAGTTTAGAAGACACGTACTATTTAAACAATTGCAAAAGTGACGAAATATTAACCTTAAAATTTAGTAATATAACTTAAAAAAGTTTAAATTTCTTAGAAAAAGATCATAGAAGTTGCCATGATATTTGCAGTTATTGAGAACCGAGTGGTGTAAAACCGGTCAATAAATTTATTGAGTAGTCGTCGCCCTCAAATTCGTTCACATGGCCTGTAAGTTGCCAAATGGAATCCCATTTTACCTGTTTGAGGGGAGGAAAAGAATTTCCAGAAATCCTCTGTTAGTGTTCGCCTACACTCCCTAACCCGCCTTAATATCAAATTGCAACTGTGTAAGTTGAGTTGTTGTTCCCTCGTGAGTTGCCTGTCAATCATTCATTAACGTAAGAATTTTATATATACATGTGTATATATATAGTATGTAAGAATTTTATATATGCATGTTTATATACAGCTACAATATTTAGATTTAGCCTATTCACTTAGATAACAAAAGATTTTTGATCGGTATCTGCCTGATACGGCGGAAAATGAAACTTTTACGACAGTTTAATGGCCGCTGAAATATTTTAAAGACATTTAACGTTTGAAATTCGAGATACCGATGTCCTGGACTAAATGAAATACTTTAACTAAAGTTATATTCTACTAAAATGAGACAATGGGTGTTGTGCTAAGAAATTTCAATATTATGACATTGTAATAAGTTGAATAATTAACAATTTTGTTGTTAAATCTTAGTGGGAAGATCATGTTTCATTATTATTTACTTGGCTTACAAAGTCGTTAATTTGTCGGTTGATTGTTAATATTTAACAAAAGTTTTGGTACTGATTCATAGTGATTTTGGTATATATTATACATTTAAAGTTTTCCTTATTAGACCGTTTGGTCATTATTCTAGAAATATATTTTATATTTTTCATAAGATTAAATAAATGTAGAAATCTTTTTCTATTTTCCTAATTTTCCATAATTTCCCAATTTTACGTTAGATACTCATCAATCATTGTAAATTAGATAGCTGAATCTAACGCTAGATTAAAAAAAAATGAAAATTATAAGAAAAAAAGGCATTTTTACTTTCGTAAAAGCAAGAGCGACGAGACTTAACGCAACTTTCACGGGATCGAGTATATGAAAGTAAATTATTTCCTCGAGTAGGACCCCCACAATAATCGTGCACATTCCAGTGTAGGCAGAGGGAACACGGAAAACTAGTGTTAAGGAACTCCGTTCCCCATTAAGACGTTTCCGTTGCTTCCGCAATACGCAATAAGTAGTTATTGCGTATTGCGTGCTGAGTGGGAGAAATGAACGGAGGAAACGAAAATATTCAATATTTTATTCCCTCGAATGGGAATCGAATCCACAACCGTCGAGTTAACAGTCACACGCTTGAGCCACAACGGACCCACAAATATTTGACACTTATTTTGTTATCCACGATGTTGTTGTAAAGAATGCTTATTAATGTATATTTTGTTGACAAATTATAAATGTTTATTTATGGAATTTTAGAATCAACGTTTTGTTAATGATTATTGATTAATATGAAATTATTATTTATATTATTATTATGAAAATTAAGCGAAATAAAGGTTATCGTTGCGCAGCGGTACAGTATCTGAATATCTGATTGTGATCCGGACGGTTATGGCTTCAATTGCTACTCGGGAGAAAGATAATGTGCGGCGTTGAGTTCCTTCTTTGCTTTATGTGGGATAGAGCGTCGATCTAAAAAAAATGCTTTATATATAGATCTAAGATACTTGAAATTTTAACCTCATTATAAGAATTGATTAAAAACAAATAAAAACAAGAAAGGTTCCTTTAAAAATCTTAAATCGAAACAACTTAGTAGAGAATATCAGATGAACCCACATTTTCAATTTGGTTCTGTTTGAAATCGCGGCTCGCGATCAAATTAAGTGTGATTCTCAGGAAGAGCTTCCAAGTGTGAAATAAAATGTTTGCTCAATTGAGTTATAAGCAGAAGCGATTGATATAAAAAAATAGTAAATCATAGATAAAAAGAAAATTATAAACAGTTTTGATATTCATTTATACAAATAAATATCTCAAATTAACCAAATACTTTGAGTTTTTTTGTGATTTTTCATATTTTTAGTGAGTGAAAAATTTACTAATATCTTGTATTTATTCTACCTTGTCCGTTATCTAAACATTACTTACTTAAACGAGTTTTGGGATATCTTTTTACCTAGATTTCTTCCTGAACTAGTGTTACTTGTCAAATTTCATAATTCTAAGTTACCCGGAAGTACTCTATGAATTTTGATTCCCTTTACAGTGTCGAAATACGCGATTTTTGCGATATAAACGGCCTTATCTTTTTTTAAGTAAATGTAGAATAATATTTTCAAGATAAATTTTGTTCAAATAATTTTTTCAAGAAATTAAGGGACCGTTGATCTGAATATATGGTTTGAATTTTAACTCGATATCTCCAAGCGTTCCTGAGATAAAGGCTCATGACAGACAGACGGGTGGACAACATAGTGATCTTATAAGGGTTCCTCTTTTCTTTAAAAAGAACGGAACTCTAAAAATATAGTAAATTGCGAATAGTTATCCTCCACCAAGGGTCAGACAGAGTTTATTAGATTAAGAAAGTGCAAAATGAACCAAAATAGTATAAAGAATATTTTCACATTTTCGTTGTCCGCTGTAGTAGATACTTGTACCACACCGGAGTCTCTATGCTGTTAAATGTCGCACTATATTTTAATTGCTACACCGCGCTGCGTATGACTGCGGTTTTTAATATTTACGCTACGTTCAAGCACTTTGGAATACAATTGTGGAATGAATATTTCGTTCATTTTATAAAGATTTTTGAGTATTCGTTTTGTAAAGCTTCAGCTTCATCAGCTTTCCATCCATTTTTTGAGATCTTACTCGTTAGTTGGCGGAACTCAACGCCACACTTTGTCTTCTTACCCGAACGAGGATATCAAAATAACTAATTCTCCCCAATACTAATACAGTCGCACGCTGTGCCGCTGCACCACGAAGGCCTAGCTTTATATTATACAAATATGTAAGATTGAATAGTTTTATCTACGGAGGGTGGCCAAAAAATGTTACTTTGTGCAAAGAAAATTTTCAAATACAGCAGATTGTTTTTAAAATATAAAAAATATATAATACACACCTAATAATTAACATGTCTATCTTGTATGACAAATCAATAAAAATATGTTTTTTCAATATTTTTTTTAAATTTCCAGATTAGATTTATAGCAATGATTATAATGTTATTTTTTTTTAATTTCCTCGCTTTAATAGACAAAGCGTGACGTTCAGTTTCACCGCTTAAAAGTCAATAGTAAACTTACAAAATTAAAAATAAAACACAGTACACAGTAGCATCAGTGTACATTTCGCTGTCACCTCGCTACATAATGCAGTCATGCGGCTGTAAATGTTTCTACAATTTCACGTGGACCAGTAGAATATATCGCCGGTGTACCGTAATCTACAATTTTAAACGTGCATTGGATATTTTGCAGCTTTCTAATATTTTACATAACTAGATTTTTCACATAGCCTCTGTGGTCAAGTAGATGTAACAAGTACGTACGTACGTAAGTAGTCGTGGCGCATGGGCATAACCGTCCGACTGTATACGTGACAGGTTGTGGGTTCGATTCCCACTTGAGGAAATGAGATATTTAATATTTTAATTTTGTCTCTCTGGTAACGAGGCAAAGCGCGGCGTTGGTTCCGCCACTCTATAAGCAATACCTCCAGAATACGGCAAAAAGTGGGGAACACAGTTAATAACAGGAACGGATACATACATATCCCGGATACATATCACTTATTGCAATTACATAGTATATCTTTCAAAATAGTTTAGAATCATATAGACGATATGTGTTTTATAGTGTTTTTTTAAAAACGTTACCCACTTCCGATTTCTAACATCAGAAGTGGGATACGCATGAAGTTTTCATATCTTTATGTGTATCTTCGCCCAATTCGTAATTTGGATTGAAATTTGGTATTCTAAAAATTAAAAACTATTACTTATTTAAAATCTTTGCTGTGTTTTAAATTATTATCGAAAAATAGAAGGACTATTTTACTAATAATTTTATTGTTTTAGTAATTTTATTGTGGTTTCATAAAGACTCGAAAAATGGATCGAATCAAGGACGAATAATAAGCAAGTGTCAGGTTAGACCGAGCGAAAATACAGGTTTGTGCATGATGCTTTGAGAGTAAGTTAACCACACTTTACAATTTTTATAATTTTGACTCCTTATTGAATTTGAATTTTCAATGTGTAAATTTAAGTTATTGTGTGCATGTATGTGGGTACCTAGAAAAGACTCGTGTTAGACTCGTTAACTAACGGGCGTCGGGGTGACTTGGTTACACCACCGTATTTATAAATTTACGTCATGTAGCTCACGGTACGGGGTGATTAGGAAAAGATCAGTGTTAGTCTCTAAACGTTGAGCGTCAGAGTGACCTGAAAAAGACCTGTATAAATCCGTGTTTAAGATGGGACTGAGAAAAGACTCTTGTCAGACTCAATATGAGCGTAGGGGTGACTCGGAAAAGACTTGTTTAAGCCCTATCACGATAGGTACGAGGTGACCGAGAAAAGACTCTTGTCAGACTCAATATGAGCGTGGAGGTGACTCGGAAAAAAACTTGTTTAAGCCCTATCATGATAGGTACGAGGTGACCGAGAAAAGACTCTTGTTAGACTCTGTTTGAGCGTAGGGGTGACTTAGACTCCTATCATTTAAATGTTAAAACAATTCATACAAATTGTATACATGAACTTAATAAAAATAAAAATTGTTTCCACAATTAGAGGTTGTGATCAGTGTAAATTAGAGGTTATGCCGCTCCCGGCGGCAGGTTTAAGCAGGCGCGAGGACGCTTGCCCGTCAGGAGAGGCCGTGTTAGCGTACTCGTGTAAAAGAGGGTAGATTTAGGTTGAAAATAACTATAAAAGCAGTGGACTTGTGTCAATCGGGGGCACTTGCTTGTAAGTGACGGCCCCTATTGGAAGGAAACTAGTGTAAAGTATTGTTAGTAGGTGATACATATCACTTATTGCAATTAAATAGTATCTCTTTCAAAATAGTTTAGAATCATATAGACGATATGTATTTTTATAGTGTTTTTTTTAAAAACGTTACCCACTTCCGATTTCTAACAATATAGATGCTTTGAATATAGATATAATAATATTTCATTTATCTTCCATATATCAAAGTACACAAATTTCCCCATCTTATTCTCTCTATCTTTGTTTTAGCTTCACGTTGTATGCCGCACATAGCACCGTATGCAGAGGGAATCTGGGAAACTAATGTTAAGACACTCAGTTCCCATTAAGACATTTACCCATTTTCCGCCGAATTCTCGAGGCATTGCTTGTTAAAGGGCGCGACTCAACGCTGCATATTTCACCTCGTTACCAGAGCAAGCAAAATATAAATACTTCATTTCCTCAAGTGGGAATCGAACCGTCAACCGTCGCATTTACAGTTGTGCACCTACACCACAATGGACTTAAATTATTTTCTATACAAGTATCTAGTCAACGCTTTTAGGTTGCGAAGATCTATAACAATAAAAGTATTTTATATGTAAATACAATTATATATAATTTTTTCTCCTTTAAATATTATATAATACTGTAAAACCTTAGAATGCGCAAAGAAAGTAGGACAGTTCCATTCGATCAGGATATTTAAACAACGCGACGTCTTAAAAGTGTTTTTTTACGTCTACAATATATTCCGGGTAGACAGAGGGACCTAATGTTAAGACACTCTGTTCTCTGTTCACTCTACTCTGTTTGCCAAATTTTAGATATTGTGTGTTGAGTGACAGAATTCAACGACGCTTTTTGATTTGTTACCAGAATGAGCAAATTAAATTAATTCATTTCCCGGGAATCGAACACACCATATCACCATACCGCGTTTACATCAGATCCTGTGCCGCTGTGTCACAATGTACTAGGTAACTTATTATCTTTAGAATGTGTTTCATTTGTATTTAATTTGAAGTTAATATCAGAATAATTAATTAACTATTATGAATGATGGTGTAATAAAGTATTTTGCTTAAGTACCAGTGCCGGAAATAGTAAACTGAGTTTACTTAAAATGTGTTTGTATTACTGCGCCACAATAATAATTGTTCAAATTATAATACAAATTCAATTACTCACCCTGTGATGTAGTGACATGTTACTTCCATTCTGGAATCTCACAATAGTTTGTAACGAGGCTGGCGTTGACATACTCTTAGTTATCGAGGAGTTACCAGTCTCTTTTTCTTGTTGTTCCTTTAATAATAACCCTCTAGCAATTTTCGCGTTAAGAGTTTTGTTCACATGCTGATGGGGTAGTAATGGGGCCTCCATAGTCTTTGTTGTGTACGACGGTGAGGACGTCTGACTGAAGGAATCTGATGAAACGTTTGAATCTTGTCTCACGCTGATATTCGAACCTGAACTTGGCGATCTCTTTATCTGATTATTCTGTACTGGTGCAGGAATATATGGAGTATCTGGCATCTTTTGGGGCGGACGTCTTGGGACGGGCGGTTGTGGATTTCTATTGCAATCTAATCTTGGTGGCGTTATATTTTGGGGTAGTGGGTTAGGTCTTTTGTTCCCATTTGGATCGACTGTAGGATTCGGAGTATTCGTAGTTGTTAATGGCCTGGGAGGAGTAGGCGGTGGTACTCTTCTGGGTGGTTGTGGTGAAGACCGTCGCGGGGGTGCTGGAGGTGGAACCGGTAGAGGTGTCGCGACTGGCGCCGTCCGTTGAGGTACTGGCGGTGGCTGTAGTGGTTGTTGTATTTGAGGAGGTGGTAGCTATATTAAAAGAGAAATATATTATAGCTACGTACTAATATATTAATAAATAAGAAAATAATGCAGCTAAGGTTCTCTGTAATATTTTTCTTATAAATTAAATAAGAATATTGATAAAACTTGAAAATTTTATATACATGTGGATCTCATTGATCAAATCCTCCAGACAGACTCGAGTAAATATTGTTGAGCTAACAATTGGGCATATTCTTTAATAATTATGTCGGTGAAAGCTCTCATCGATCCATCAAAGTTTCGCAGAAACCGAAGGTATTTTATGCTTATAACGAGGTACAAGAGTACACAAAGAAACTTGAGGGTACTTGCCGGTACAATATCTACTGAAAATAAATATAGGCATTGTAAAACAAAATAACAGATATCTTAAATGAAAGAAAAACTTATAAATTTCAAACATAAGACCCTATATAAATATTGGGCTTTAAAAAAGATAACTGTTTTAACGATATTAAATGTTATAAGTTGGATGGATATATTTATTAAAAATTGGGCACAAGTTCAGGATTCAAATTTAAATGAAAAAAAATGATAAATTAAGCCTTAGGTTAGGAAAAGAAATTTAACAAATTATTTCAATTTGAAAAATTATTATAATATTTATTTAAAGTTACTAACTATGCTCGATAAGAATATATAGCTTAATTGGTACTTGGAAAACGTTCAAGTGGCATAGGTTCGAGTTCCATTATGGTCAAATTTTAGATGTTTCTAAGTATTAAATAAATTAAAAAGTAAAATAAATTAAACCTTTTCCAAATGCACGACATCAGCCCAAACCTCGTGACGGCCATCAGTCAACATTTCCCATTAACAGAGTTTGTAACAGAATCTACTCAGCCCAATAGACAACACGCTCCCTGAAAAAGTCGATACACGGATGCTTCCGTACCAATAGGAAAAAGCGGACCTTATCGGGAAAGAACACAGGAGGGAAGGAATTTCGCACAACCTGACCATCAACGATCTCAGGGACTTACATCTAAGTCTGTAGTAATCATCCAAACTGAGGCTATTAAGAACGCCCTACACGACAGCATGTCACACGCTGTCATCATCTTAACAAGACATATAAAAGGATGCATCTACTATACTGACGCCGAGAAAGACGCTATCGGCAGGTTCATTCGCCGGGCAAATAAAGGTTCCGTGCCTGATATAGTGGAACACAACATCAAAATAGCTATTTCCTACAGAGATAAGGAGGCAATAAAAATATTACGTAACCAATTAACTGCACCACAATCAACATGACCAACGATCACAAAATTCGAATATTGACAAAAAGGAATGCAGACCCTTCAAAATATAAATGTTCACTTTACATTTTAAAAAAGAAACCAAAAACAACAACTTTAATAACCAATCAAGAACGAAACAGGTACAGACGACAATGGTCTGTGGCGCCTAACAATTCATATATTGTCACTAAAGACAATTGTAAAGCTACGTAAAAATGCAATATGTATTTCTATAAAAACATTTTACTTAAGCTTTTTACTTATACGAAAGAAAAAGGGTATTATAATAAATGTTGAAGATAAATAGAGTAAGAGATGGTTACCTTATTAACTGGCCTGGGCGGAGCAAATCTCGACGGAGGGCAATAAGGTAGCGCGTCTGATGGGCAATATACAAAACCGCTGGGCTTGGGCTGCGCGGGCGCACACGCGGCGGTGGAGTGTCGGCGCGGTGTGTCCGCGCTAGGACGTAGTAATTCCATTAACTTCTCTCCAGGTGTCACTGCTAGACTTCCTGCTCGTCCATAACTGTTGGTAAAAAAAATGATAAATTATGTTTGTGTTGTTTTATATACATCCTGCTTATTACTTGGGTAGGAAGAGAGAATTTCGTGTAAATAGTGCGTTTGGTCTTTTTCCACAACCTTTGCTTTTACAATCAAATGCTGTACCCTAACACTGTATGCGTCACGTTGGCTTCTATACAATATGGAACAGGCGGACTTATATATACAGGGTGGAAGCGTCTGCGCTCCTTTTACAGGAGCAGCATATAGGGTAAGATATTTCAAACCCTAAATACCTAAAGAAATTAATCAAGATACCTCAACAGTTTAGACGTAGGATATTTTTTCATTTCAAGATGTTTAACCATACTGTATTTCGTATGACACAGTCACGAATATATACCAATAACGTTATTACATACTACTACAAAAATAGTACTAAGTGTTACCGATCTGCCGCTTTTTATTCTCAAAAAACATACTAGAACGAAAGAGGGATATCTCTCGTTCTATTTTGGGCAATTCAACATCGCCGCCATTACCTAATACTCGATTTCTTGAATGAGGCGTGTACGGCGTTGTCGCTATGATAGATTCGTTTCTGTGTGCGTCGTTCTTGACAAATGGCGTTTTATCATACAACGATAATTTTATTAATTATTTTATTGGAAAAAAATCACTTTTTCATTTTTGGCAAAACTCTTTTGTTTTAATAGTGTTAAGTTTTTAAAAAGTTAAAACTGTGGTTTCATTTAAAGTGGTGATGACAAAAACACTCCGTATATATTATGTATATTATTAAACAATTTATAATGAAATAGTTTCGTTTAGAAAAAAATACATTTTTTAATATAAATGAATATAAAAAATACATTTAAAAATATAAAAACTACTCTGCCGATGGTGGGATAATGGTCCAGGCCATTGGTGGCTAATGCTCCAGAGCGAGAACACTCCTCACAATACTCGATGTCTCAAGTAATCTGGTGCTTAATCCAACAGGTAAGCGATAACCTCTAAGATGTTGATTGAGGCGTTATTACACCGTTAACTAAAACCACTATCGGCACAATGATTGTCACATTGACTTCCTATATGGCTGTAATATCATGGGCTGGCAACTCCAAATAAATAGATAATTTTCCTATTTCTATCTTCACGAGATTGTGATCATGTGGGATAGCAATGTCAACAACCACTGCACAATGCGCCACTCGGTCTACTAGTAATGTATCAGGTCTATTGGCAACAATATACCTGTCAGTAATAATAGACCGATTCCAGTAGAGTAAAGCACAGCTATTTTCAACATACGTGGGATTGTACCTATAGTAGGGAACCCCCAATTCCACAGGGCTATATCGAAGAGCAAGTTGATGCTATATTATCATGGCTACTTGATTGTGTCTATGCCAATACTCACCATTAACAATGAATAGAGAACAACTAGGGACAATTATATGTCTAAAAGACTCTCTAGGTCGATGAGCTGTCCGACAGATGTCGATAATGCTTTTTTATAATATGTCTCTGATACTTTTTTATCTTGATATCTACATCCATAATTCACAGACAAAAACTTCAGTTTCCCTGAAAAGATCCCTGAACTGTAATCAAGATAAGCGGTGTCCATTCCCAGGCCTATAAGGGCTCTATAGAATGTACTATGCAGCTCCTTGCTCTTCCACATATCTATGCGATCAGAAGTAGTAAGTAATACAGGCCAGCCTAAGCCTGTTCGCCCAAGCATAGAGCCTTTGTTACCATATCCTTCACAAATCTACAATCAATCAAGTCAATCTTGAGGAAAAATCTCGAAGACTGCATACTTATGGTTATAGATGTCCTTGACATTAAAAAGGTCCGACCTCCACACTTACGTCGGGCTACGGGCTTGAGGCTGTTCGTCCAGTCTTCTGCCAGTGGTTAGCACAGCGTCACGGCGTCCTAACCTTCCGCACCACACATGTACTCACGGGGCATGGCTGCTCCGGGAGTTGCCTACGTTGGATCGTTGGGAGTGAGCCTGGCCGTCGCTACCACCACTGCGACGACTGCCTCGATGAGACTCCCTAGCACACGTTGGAGGTGTGCACAACCTGGCCGTTTCAACGTCGCGCTCTACGCGACGTCATAGGGGGCGACCTCTCCCTGTCGGCCGTGGTCAAGGCCAATGTCGGCGGTGAGATGTCGTGGGATGCGTCGTCTCATCCTTCTGCGACGCGTTGGTGCTCGAGAAGAAGTCGGCGGAACGAGTGAGAGAGGCTTCTGCCGAACACGCCATTCGCCGCAAGAGACCAGCGACACACGACCGCCGCCTTCCGCCCTAATGAGCCAGAGGGCGGTCACCTTGGGTAAGCTGATCGCCTACTAACCTGGCCCGAGTAAAAGCGCGCAGGTTGCTCCCACACCCTGGACTTCGCAACGTGCCTTTGCAGGCTCCCGTTGCCACGTTTCGCGGAAGACCGTAGTCCCCGCGTCTTGCGCCCAGTGGTGTCTCGGTGCAGTCTGTGTCCATCTCACAATGCCAAAAAAACAGGCTAGAAGCGGCATAGCCCAACTGTGTAAAATAATACACCTTGTTGCCACCAAACAAAAAGCTATATAGACTCATTATTATTAAAATACACTGTATCGACAGTTGAAGCCTGGCAACTTTTTCTAAGGTTTCTTGTCCCAAGTTAATTAGTAGACGCATTATGAAGCCTTATTCTCTTAAATTAGTTAGTTTTTGGCTGTGACAAAACTAGTTTTCACCTTACTTAACACGTTTTCAATAAATGTTATTGTAAATGTGTATATATTTTTAGCTTTATTCTCTATCCGGCTTAGAGTAGGGAAACTAGAGAGAAATCAGTGTCAAAACATTTTGCATTTTTCGTGTTGAGTACCTAACGGTGATACTTAACAATTTATCTTTTTACCGAAACTAAAATGTAAATAATTCATACCCCCGAGTGAATATCGAACCCAAAACTATTGCATATATAATCAGACGTTGTGCCACTGCGCCACCACGGTCTCAAAAAATAAATGCGTTTTATTTTAATATATACCCTTTTAAATAGTAACTAGAAAAGGAAAACACTAAAGAAGTCGAAGTCATCATATTCTTTACTAAAATAGGCCATCCATCACAAGAACTTATGAATCGTCAAGTTATATAGAAAATTATATGAATACATCAGTTCTGCCACTCAACACAATGTCTCGATAGTTTAAATCGCCAACTTATGCAATAATTACCTATCGTTGTAATGCTACTCCTCCTAGACCGTTAAACCTACACCTCTGAAATTTTGCAGGAACATTGTGGACAACACAGTGATCCCAGCGAAGTAGTTTGGTGATAATTTTAATTGTAGTTTTTGAGTAAATGATCAAAAAGCAAAGGCAAAAGGATAAGTTAAAAGATAAAAGAAAAGTTTGTTTCAATAATGTAAGATTGTCCTTTTTATGATCATTGATTTTGATGTCCTTTTTTAAACTGTTAACCCTCCAATTTTTCATTTAAAGCCGACACTCAGTTTATTTATCAATTTAAGCTTTTAGTATTTACGACAGGCTTTCAGCATTTACTTATTAACACTAACAACATAAATAAGTTGTAACAAGCGTATAAGATTTTAGACGTGCAAAACGAATGGCTTAGATAGTCAGAGCCTTTGGACGGTTTCCGAACGGCGTAGGTTCAAATCCCGCTACGTTCAAATTTTATACATTTTATTAATAAGGATTTTTCTTGCATATGTGTGAAATAACACTTTAAAAATGTTTAAAAACTTTTAGCATTTTTTTAAAGATTTCAAAGCTTTTAACGTTCTATTAACTTGGAATTAGAAATTGTAATGGAGAGAGGAAAAACAGGAAATATCAAATAAACAGCTTTTTAAAGGATTTTTTTTTGATAATCATTGAAATTGGTCAGAAAAGAATGGAGAATCTTCTAATTAGATTCGCCTTCACATTAGGTAAATCAAATTGTATGTAAGCATGCACTCACTGGCATCATTATGGCTTAGGACGTGGTCTAACAGTGTGTAAAAAATGTTTGTAGATTCGATTTCCATTTAAAGTTAAAAAAAAAGATAATTAATAGCTTTGAGTAATACCACTCGATACTCAAAACATATCAATCTACACTAACAATAGAACTTTTTTACTACCGTTGGTTTAATTGTGTGTTGAGTAATACCACTCCATATACAAAATATATTAATATAAAATAGTAATATTATAGTATATAATTTTTATATGAAGTGTACTTCATATATTTCATCATTATCTAGTTTTATTTTATTTAACCCTTAAAGGCTATATGGGTACTATAAAGGTAAAACACCAGGGTAGATTTGGTTTTTAGTCGCTACATTCTTTAATTTTAACTTTTGCGTATCCTTCTGAATTGCGTGTAACTCTTAAACGCGCGAGAAGTGCTCGTTCTCACGCGTAATTTTTACCACATGCTTGCCTCCTGGGTGTACCGACACCCATAATAGTCAAACTGCCCTATTAATTAATAACGTAAGTGATGACGTTTCTTACGATTTTTATTGAATTAGGCATGGAAAATAGAGATTTAGCATGCATAATGGGGATTATTTTTTGGATTATGAGTCCACGGTAGTAGTAGTAACTAGTATCTACAAGAAATTAAAATCAGAGCTGTACTAGCATCTGCCGACGAGCCGACTGACTTAGAGAACTTATTAGAAGAAGATGTTCAGATAAGATTATCTCCAAAGCGTTGACGAAGAAGAACTTCCATCTCATCTTTACGAGAACACTTTGTAAATGAAAGTAGAAAAAAAATATATTTGAAAATGACTGGGAAACAAAAATTTTCCTAATAATTTAAAGTGGTTTTTGTCACACTTGCGAGGAAAAAAATCTACATTATACTATATATTTTAATATTTATAATTGACTAAAGTTAGCCAGGTTAAGGGTAACAATTAAGGGTACTTAACAGAAATTAACTTTGGTTTGTATTTGGATTTCATTTTATTAAAAAAAAGGAAACATTATGGCTCTCACTTGTATAGTCATACAGTCAGCTGTTTAAGTCATATTTTCAAATTTTATTTCCTAAGTTTTTTTACAAAAATATATACAATAACAAATATATACAAATGCATATATTGATTAACATAGATTCAAAATAACTGGTAAAAGTAGGTTGTTTACAATTTCTGACAATTGATTAATAGTTTCATTACTTTAGTAAATAAGGTGTTCTTGCATCCATTACAGTCTTAGTGGGTTATGTAATTCATTATAGCACTTAAGAGTTAATACATTTATGACTAAAGTCGTTATTATTATAAATTAATGATATTAATAAACTTCTTAATCATTTCAAATTATAATCATCTTATCCATTCTTAGAAATTCATGCTTTTATAAAAGTCATGCTTTTATCTTGTAGGAAAATAAGCTCAGTTCAAAATTAACACGTTTTGCTCAAATACGTATAATATATCGTGTGGTAACGAGAAATGAGTAAAAAGACACGTGCGTCGAAATTATTTCAAACTTTCATCAAACCGTACATAATATTAGCGAAATCCGGATTTTATTTTTTGGCTAGAAGTTGTATCCCACACGGGTAGGCCGAAGTAAGCTCAACGTCACGTTTTGCTTCATTACTAGAGCGAGGAAAATAGAAATATTAAATATTTCATTTCCTCGAGTCGAATCCACTACCTGTCACGTTAACAGTTGTACGCTTGTGCCCCTGTGTCACGACTGGCCTCAAGTTTAATTAAAATATTATAGGTTTTCTCTGACTACCCCGCTAGGGATAAAGCGGGGCTAAGTTAAGAGTGGGAATTGAACCTACAACACTGATGATCCACGGCCACGACTGGCCTCATAGACCATCAGTATAGATTCTATACTGATGATCTATGAGGATGAACAATAATAACACACAACAACAACAACAACAACAACTACAACAACTTAACGATAGATTATCTCCGTCTACCCTACAATACACAGGTACCCTACGTATTGTAGCATAAGGTAGCGTGGAATTAAAAAATAATAATTTCATTTCTGTAAAGTTAAATCATGATTAAATAATAATAAACTAGAGGTAATATAAAAATGTATGAACATTTAATTAAAATATCGAAAATTATTACAAAATGTTCCATCAAAACAACAAACATGTTATAATTTTACCCAATAATTGTTAATATTACAAAATAACTGTTATAGAATAACGAGCATCGCTTAAGAGGCTGTAATACCCCTCACGAAAGACAAGAGGTTTCCAGTTTCCTTAATTAATACCTTATAAAGACTTAGTTACAATGTTTAACGATCTAATCTCATCATCGTCGTGGTAAAAAATAATGAAATCGGTATGAAATATTCTATAGCATTTTTTATAGCCCTCTTTCATTTTAGAGTTCCGTACCTTTTAAAGCAAAAAGGAACCCTTATAAGATCACTTTTTTGTCCGTCCGTCTGTCTGTCAAGAGCCCTGGAACGCTTGGAGATATCGAGTTGAAATTCAAACCATATATCTAGATCTACGCCCTCGTGATTTCCTAAACAAAACGTATTTCTACATTTACTTTAAATAACTATGGCCGTTTATATAGCAAAAACGCATATTTCGATACTACAACGGGAAACTATGAAATTTGACAGCTATCATACACTACACAGGTAGTCCTAGTGCAGGAAAAAATCTGAAACTTATATAATACATTTGTGGTGAAGTCCTCAAAAATAATAACCTTAAATAGTTAAAAACGTGTATTTTGACACTACAAAGGGAATCAAAATTAAGAGGGTGTTTTCGATTAGAGGGTGCTGGTTAGCAGAATTATGAAATTTGGCAGCTAGGCAAAGGCTCTGTTCAATTTCTTTGATCTTTCCGGCTCCAGGAGGAGGATGGCAGGAGTTTGGGGTGTTGGTCGGTGTTCCACAAGGATCGGTGCTGGGTCCGATCCTCTGGAACATCGGGTACGACTGGGTGCTGCGGGGTGGCACCATGACTGGGATCAAGGTCCTCTGTTATGCCGATGATACGCTGGTCTTGGCGCAGCAGAGGACCTACCGGGAGGCGGCGGTCTTAGCGACGGCCGGGGTGGCTGAGGTCGTCGGCCGCATTAGGCGGCTAGGGCTGGAAGTCGCCCTAAACTAGTCCGAGGCATTATACTTCCATGCTCCTCGAAAGGGCCCACCAGCAGATGCCCATATCATCGTCGGTGGCGTCAATACCGACGTTAGCAGGAACATGAAGTACCTAGGACATATTCTGGACGGCAGGTGGAGTTTTCGGGGCCACTTCGCATCTTTGGCCCCGAAGCAGTTGAAGACGGCGAGGGCCTTGGCACGCCTTTTGCCCAATGGTCAGGTCGATGGCCCTCTACGGTGCTCCCGTATATGCGGACGCCCTGGATCGGCACAACATCACCCTGCTGCGATGTGCGCAGAGGGTGATGGCCATCCGGGCGATACGGGGGTATCGGACCATTTCCGGTGAGGTGGCATGCGTCCTGGCTGGAGTCATGCCGTAGGACCTGGACGCGCTTTCTCTGGGTCGGCATATTGCCGGCGTCGGGGCCAATCGTCTGGGGATCCGGCTAGCCAAGCATGCGGCGAGGAGGAGCAGGAAGCCGCTATGGAAAGTGTTTGAATCCCGGCTGGCGACACCATCTGCTGGCCGGATGACGATCGAGGCTGTTTGCCCAGTGTTCCGTCAGTGGTTAGCGCGGCGTCATGGCGTCCTAACCTTCCGCACGACACAGGTGCTCACGGGGCATGGCTGCTTCGGGGGTTACCTGTGTCGGATCGTTGAGAGGGATGATGAGACGGCCCAGAACACGTTGGAGGTGTGTTCAGCCTGGGCGTCTGAACGTCGCGCTCTACGCGACGTCATAGGGAACGATCTTTCCCTGCCGGCCGTGGTCAAGGCCATGGCCGCAACGAGACGTCGTGGGATGCGGTCTCTTCCTTCTGCGAGGCTGAGGTGCTCGAGAAGGAGGCGGCGGAGCGGCTTCGGCCGAACTCGCCATCCGCCGCAAGAGACCGGGTCGCCGGAGGGCGGCACACGATCGCCGCCTTCCAACCTAACGAGCCAGAGGGCGGCCAGCTTGGGGAAGCTGGCCGTCTACTAACCTGGCCCGAGTAGTCGCGCGCAGGTTGCTCCCGCGCGCTACTCCGAGCAGGCCGTCAAGGGTGCCCTCACACCCTTGACTCCGCGACGTGCCTTGCAGGCTCCCGCCGCCGCGTTTCGCGGACGACTAATGTCCCCTCGTCTCGCGGCCAGTGGCGGTCGAGGAGGAGCACCGTGAGATTTTAGTGGGTATTCGAATGGTCTACCATCTGTCGATCCGCGAGCCCCACATAACCCGCTCGAGTCCCCACTCGGGCTGGTATCCGTAAAGGGATTTCCTCACGAAAAAAAAGGTAGTATCGTGTATGGTTATATAGTTTGTCAAAAAAGTGATTGTAATAGTGTTACATAATGCATGCGATAAATGAGCCTGAGATGAATATTCTTAAGTAAAATGTTAGCTATTTGGAAAAATTATTGTTAGTTAAGTAAGTAAGTAATCAACTTGTTCCAAAAGCTTGATTAACTGTGAATCAGGATAGGCCGAGGTAAAAGTTTGATACTGAATAAACTTATCTACAGCATCACACGACGACGTGTGATTTGTCAAGATGGCTGTGTTGCAGAGTATGAATACGGAACGTCAAGTTCGGATGGTAACACTGTCAATTGTTAGCTTTCAGAGAAGAGTGGAAACGAGCGATGTGGACTTCACTTTTGCTTCGAGTGGTATACTGAAGGGTTGTACTAAGACAGCATCTGACTTCACCGCGTTCCGAATATGAAGGAAGGCCGCCTGACCAAGTCCACGCGTCGTTATATAGATGCTTTTTAACTACGCAATGCTACGCTGCTAAACTTTTTTTTATTTAGCTTCACATTATATTCTGCACATAGCAATCATACTACTCCGTCCTTTACTTTCCATGTACTCAACATCTCGTTTTATCTTCATTCCTGCGAATTTTAATCGTATCCACAACCGTCGCGTTTTTTGACCATTCAGATAATTCGCATTTGCGTCACGAATAGCCTATTTTAATTTTACTCATTTATCACTCACCCATTATGACACGTAAGCAATTCAACATAATATAACTTCACTAAATAGTTAGTCGAGGCCAGTCGTGGCGCACGGGCGCAAAATGTGACTGTAAAACCGACTGATTGTGGGTTCGATCCCCACTCGAGGAGATGAAATATTTACTTAAATTTATATTTCAATTTCTTCGCTCTGGTCTCGAGATAGAGCGCGGCGTTCGCGGCGCGGAGTTCTGCCACTCAACACGCAATGCCTTCAAGATTCAGCAGAAAATGGGGAGCGGACTGTCTTAACACTTTCTTCCCTCTGTCTACCCTGCTGTGTGCGGGATATAGCGTGAAGCTGATTTGATTTGATTTTTTACTAAATAGGTACGTTTTTGTAACTTTCAACTTTTTAAGCCTGCATAGTCTATATTTACATAGTTAACATATGACGCCTTCACAAAACACGAGGCAGTTAATTTCTTCCACCATCAAGCAAGATGCATGCGCTACAAAACTTTAAATTGGATAAGTACTTAATAATTGTGCAACAAGATATAGGTTTTAGTTAAATTTACACCATAAACACATGTAATAGGGGCCCGGCGCGAGTTTGAATGTAAGCGCGACAGGTTGTGGGTTCGATTTCGACTCGAAAAAATGAAATATTCAATATTTTCATTTCCTTGATCTGGTAACGAGGCGTTGAGTTCCACCACTCAACACGTAATAACTCCAGAATTCGGCGGAAAATGGGGAACGGAAGTGACTTAATGGAACCGAGTGTCTTAACACTAGGTTCATACGTTCCCTCTGCCTACCCTGCTATGTGCGGGATACAGCGTACATACGAATCTAGTTTTTACCAGCGGCTTCACTCACGTCAAATAGAAATAACTTAGTATTGTACATGACATATGACATATCCTGAGAGCCGTACTTGATACGCCAGATTTTCTCGACCAATAAACTACCTGACACAAATATTTTTCAATTCAAACCAGTACTTTCTGAGATTAGGTTGTTCAACCTTTTTTTCACTTTATAATATTAATACAGTTATCATTGACAATACTAGCTGCAGTGCAATTATGTTCGAGTGTAAACGAGGTCTAAGACTTCATTCGAACAAAAATTATATTAAAATGATTTTATGACACTGCTATAATAGAAATACCGCGGGGTTTAGTACCGCCGATCGACTATTATATAATTCGGCAGAAATAGGGGAGCAGAGGAAAAAAGCGTAAAGCTGTTTTTTTTAATGCAATCTACATTATAATTTTAAAGACAAGATAAAATAAGCTCTAGTGTTATACAGCGCTCAGGTGCGCCAGCAGATGAGATTCTCTTGAAATATAATAATAAAATATTGTACCGCGTCGGTCGGTAGACAACCTGTGTATATAGAAAATTCGCCAGCAACTGTTTGCTTGAAATTTCAGACAAAAATAAAAAAAATCAAATGAAAAAAACAGTTTTTTCCATTCAGTGAAATAAAATGTTAAGATATACCGTTCTCCACTTACCGAAAATTTTTGAGGCATTGCTTGTTGAGTATCGCAACCCAATGTACCACTTTAATATCATCTACCAGAGTAGAGAACAGAAAATAAATCAATTGTAATCATTCCCCCGCTTGGGGATCGAACTCGAAAACAATTGTACTTACTCGTACATCCAGACTCGGTGTAGACGCGCCATAACGAGCTCATAGTACCAATCAAAATATATTTAACAAGAATCGTCCAGAAATTTTTGGGCTGCTATACCCAAATTTAATTAGCGGACTTATCAATATTTGCTGAAATCAATATCTCGAAATCAGAGCGAAATGTACAAAGACAGGAAATTATAAATATACCTCTCGAGTTTCAATAGAAAATACTGTTAACAAAATTATTTTGAACATGAAGTGTTCATGAACCGTTACCAGTTCGAATAAATGAAAGTATTTATCATTCTCATTGCTGGGCTCTGTTAAAGAAGCAAAGCGAGACGTTTAGACCTACTATATGCGGGATACGGCGTGAAGCTAAAAAAATTAAGTACTTAAATAGTCTACGTGCATTGCTATGTTAGCTTTTTAGACTATAGCATTCACAATTATTTTTATTTAGGTAGTAAGGTAGGCAGAGGTAACCAAGTGCTAAGACATACAGCTCCAAAGGCACCGCTCACATTTCAAGACCTTGCGTACTGATTGGCGGAATTTAACGCCGCGCTTGGTCTCTTACCAGAGCGTAGAAATTTAAAATATTAATTTTCCTCAGTGAGAATCGATCTAACACCCCTCAGCGGTTCAACCTAACGGCTTGTTCTTTACTATTGGTAATAAAAAATATATATAAATGACTAATCAAAATTGTACTTCATAGAGGTACGTCTAAATGCATTGTAACTTGTTTTCATAAATGGTCAATTATTATTGTTCGTTGCATATATCTTATGATTTGGCCATCAGTCAATCAGTTCTACATATAGCTAACTGAGTGATAAATGACATTGCTAGTACTTACATGTCTCACATATCATATATAAGTGTTCCTCCCGTTTTACCGTAGGTCTTGACAGGTAGACGGCGTCTGTTTATAGTTATTAAAAAATCTGTGATTCGGAATTGGACAAATGCGAGTCGGACTCGTGTACGAAAGGTTCCGACACGTTATCTATAAAAACGGCAAAACAATCATGTCTGTTGTATGGGAGCTCCCTTAAATATTTATTTTATTCTGTTTTTTAGTTTCTATTGTTATAGTGGCAAAAGAAATACATCATCTGGAAAATTTAAACTGTCTTACTATCGCGGTTCAAGAGATTCAGCCTGGTGACAGACGGACAGATAGTGAAGTCTTAATGATAGGGTCTCGTTTTACCCTTTGGGTATGAAACTCTAAAATCTTTCCCACATTGCAGGGCAGACACAGTCATTTTTTTAAGACATTTCAGTTGTTGGACTCAATGCCGTGTTTTGTTTAGTGCAGTGGAAAAATGAAAACAATTTAATACTTATACATAACAAATGGCACAATAAAAATATGATGAATCAAAAGTATAACCTTAAAAGAAAAATACTGCAATTAACAATTGTCTCAAAATCCTTGTCCTTGTATAGAGATTAAAAATTGACACTAAAAATAACTGCTTTCACATAGTCCTTTGATCCAGGAAAGTACCTAATTCTTTTTTAAAAAAAAAATAATTAACTTCTATTGAGCTATGACAGCTTTTGATAAACGCAATATTTGTGGTTTTGATCCCTAATCATGGAGGTATGTACTATTATTTTAATTTTTCCGGTCTGAAAAGCACGTCGTTAAGTTCCGCTATTCAACATGTGTCGTCTCGATTTTAAGTGGAAATGGGATAACAGACGTCTAACAATGAAGACAGTCAAGATTTCAATTGAGATCAGTCGTGGCACAAGAGCACAAGCGTGTGACTGTAACTGCGACATGATGTAGGTTCGATCCCCACTCAAAGAAATGAAATTTAATATTTTTATTTCTTCGATCTGATGTCAAGGCAAAAGCGCGGTTGAGTTCCGCCTTTCAACACGCAATGCCTTCAGAATTCTTTTGAGAGGGAGCCTAGCCTATCTTAACACCTGCTATACGCAGAATACAACGAGAAGCTGAAATAAATACATACATACAGCATCTTACGGCATCTTCACGGATTTCTCACATTTTTGCGAAGAAGAATAAACTAAGTGATAAGACCAATTGTTTGCAAACATTTTCAAGACTTCCAATATTGTCCTTAATCCAATCAAATCGAGAGATAAACAAATTCTACAATTACTCCAAATAGAAATTAAGCCCAAAACCATTACAATTACAGCCAGATATATTTCAATGAATACTTTTCTAATATTTACATAATAATATAACATTATAAAAAACTACAATATTTCGAGATATGATCAGTGACTTAATGAAAACGTGGAGCCTGACAATCACACTAATGTCGATCAGATGGGTCGATGCGTACTCCATTAGTATATAGGGCTGGCAAAATTAACTAACTTTTAAGTATATACCTATTCCAACAAAAAATATTTTAATATACAATATTGTCAAGATGATGGCTCGAACTGTCAAAAAGTTATCAGAACATATGAAGAGCCAAGTTTCTAACTTTTTTGTGATTTGTGTACCGACTCTATATTCTATATCTATATAAGCTATATACCAAATTTCAACGTTTTAGAGTTGAAATTAGCGAAAGTCTTATATAAATTTTCGTCCCTTAGATTAAAAGGTAAAGAGGTAAAAATTTAAAATTTTATGTTTGGTTGTTGCGTACTGATACTATCGTACATACCGAATTTTAGCATCATTTCTACCATCCCAATTGACGGAAATCTCATACAAATTTTCATCCCTTACCTTAAAGGGTAGAGGAGTATAATTTCAAAGTTTTGTATTTTTTTAGTTTTTTGTATACTAACTACTTATGTACCAAATTTCAGCTTTCTAGAACTTTAGGAAGCATTGCGTGCATGGTATAGCATGGTATGTAAGCATTTAGGAAGAGAAATTGAAGGGCTTGGAGTTGCGGAATGGGAAATGAACATATTTATTTCCTCGAGTAGGAATCGTATCCACAATCATCACCTTTACAGTTAAAAAAATTCTGCTCCACTAGGCTAGGATAGTTTAGTAATTTAATATATCCAGATATATTCTCAGTTCGCCACTGCGATGTTGTAAGAGTTAATTGTTATTTATTACTTTATTTTTGTTATTATACAAATTATTATTATTTTTTCTGTTTTACGCTGTATCCCGTGTATAATAAGTAGGGTAGGCAGAAGGAATCTAATATTAAGACATTCCGTTCCCCACTTTCCGCCAAATTTTCTAGGCATTGCGTGTTGAGTGGCGGAACTCAATACCGCCATTTTTGCGCTAGTGCCAGAGTAAAGAACTGAAAATATTAATAAATAACAATTTATTCCACTGAGTGTAGGGTGTCACTAAAAAAATTAAAAAAATCAGAAAAAAATACTGACATTCGATAGAAAATCCGGACTTTCTAATTAAATTTTTATAAGTAAAGAAACGAAATTGTAAATCGTGAATACTATTCCACAAGTGCCAACTGTTCTCACCTTTTTTTTTAACTTAAAATAATACTTTTGAATTATATGATCAAGCAAAAAGGTTGTTTTTTTGAGAGGAATGCCAATAACCAATCGACCATTCTGAATGCAACTAGACCAGAAAAGGTTACAGATTTTTGTGCCTGCATCGCAAATATGTTCTTACATAGTTGCAACGCCGGCACAAAAACCCTATGCCAAAGGGCCTTTTGCTTAGTGGGAACCCAATGGTCAAAAGAAAGAAACTGGCTTATTAACTGAATAATTAAAAAAATATGACTTGCGAAATCTTTTACGACACTATTATTAAAGATTGGGAAGTGTTGAACAATATTTTTGGGAGCTTTGATATTTAAATATCAAATGTAATGTTGTTATAAAAGTGAATGTTGTTGTCAGTTATAAAAAAAATAAATAACACCTACATATATATTTTAGTTTTGTATTTTTATTTTTTTATTTTATAGAAAATCTAGTTTGAATTACACTCCACATTCCGGACAATATAAAGTATAATTCCGGTATATTTCCAGACTTGTCCGGGAAATTGTGGTCATATCTGGCAACCCTACCCGAGTGGGAATCGAACCCATAACCGTCGCCTTACAGTCACTTGATTGTGCCCCTGCGCCACGTCGGATTATTATATACTATTATAGAATACAATGCCGTCGTGGCAGAATCGGACGACGTCTTACCGAAAAACCGAAGGTTGTCAGTTCAATCTTCAGTTAAGTTTTCATATAAAAACAGCAAATATAATTAATTTCTATTAATTTTCCCGCTCTGGTAGACAAAGCCAAGGACGTTGATTTTCGCCACCCAATACGCAATGTCTCTTAGACGGGAAATAGAAAACGGAGAATCTTAAAAATACATGTACATCAACCTACTCTACGGCTACCCTATTCTGGAAGAAGCGTGAAGCTGTAAAAAATATTAAAGAAAAATAAATATAAGATTTGACAGCCCTAATCAGTCCATTAAACTCCGACGAACTTTGGCACTTTCGTTTTATCAAAGGGCAAGGTGTTGTCAGACGCTTGTCTCGACTTATTTCGTCATTACTATGCAACACGAGGTTTATTTGAATAGAAAATTACTAATATAAAGATTAAATATGTCAATAATATTTTAAATTGTTATTTTTATACATACAATTTTCATATAAAAACAATTATATTTTTGTCTTTTATATTTTTTTTAGTAATGAAAACACTATAGACTTTTTAAAGACACGACACGACTCTTTGTTACAGTCCAAGTAATTTAATAAACTAAACTAAGCTCCTCCTCTGTCCTCTGTCATCAATCTTTTCATACATGCCCTTCGGGGAGTCCTCATGCTTTTTACGTGACCTTCCTACAGTATTTTTGATACTGTGTTTTCGAAGGTCAACTGAGGTCTCCCCTTATCTCTCCTACCGCTCACTTTTTCGTCATAAATCTTTTTTGCCATTCTTTCATTATGCATTCGTTCGACGTGCCCAAACCAACTGAGTACGTTCTTCTTCATTCTCACCGTGACATCCTCGTTAGTACTCTCTCTTATTGCCGATTCTATCATCTAAGCTGACTTCGCATATCCTATGAAGACATCGCATCTCCACAGCATTCATCTTTCTTTCATTCTTCTTCTGTAATACGCACGTTTCGCTACGATATAACAGCATAGGTACCAACACTGCATTGTGTGCGATCAAACGTGCAGTTGTGCTGACGTTTCGCCGTCACATCAATGCAGCTTAGGTGCTATTAACTCTGTTATCGGCAGCAAAACGTCTTTTTGCATCCATCTCGTACCTTCCATCTCTATTGAACATATTTCCCAAATATACCACTTCATCCGTTTGTTCTACTATCTTACTACATATTTATACTAATGTTGCATTCCGTCTTTTCGTTATTTCTTTCAAATACCAGAACCCTTGTCTTACTTGCATTCAGGCTTAGATCATTATTTTTACACCCTTCTTTCAGAGTGGTGACTTAAATAAAACTTTATTACCCAAGCTAATCAAGCAGATAGGCCTATGGCTTGCGCAGTCTATCTGTGTATTTGTACAAGTCCACCAATCATCGAAGAACTCCCTTGATTTCCAGCATAAATTTCACAAAAACCAGAACAAGTCCAAGACGCGTCGCCCACCATATTTGCTCATTTCGGCAGTAATTCCATACTCTGCCTTACCACATTACAGACATCGTATTGCACTCTTTTTTTTCATTTTCTCTTTAATTTTCACGACAGACATCCTATTTTGTAATCTCGAGTGAAGTATTAAAAAGCAAAACCTGACATTTCAATTACTTTATTGTGCTCTGTGGTCACGAATAGATGAGATGAAATGGAACAAAATGAAATGGTATTCTTTGGTAGGGAAATACGTTTTTTTTAGCTTTACGCATTAACAGGGTATACTACTAAGTACCTACCTAGTAGCAGGTAGGATCCTAGTGTTAAGACACTTCGTTCTCTCTCTCATTTTTTATTCAATGTCGAGACGTTCCAACGTTTCAATTTCGAGACAGCACAACGCGTTGTTAGTAGACTAGCAGAAATTAATGCTATCTTATAGATTGGAGAAATAAAAAAAAACGTAATAATTTGGGAGATAAATCTTATTCAAAATCGTCATGTTTAAAGTTAAGCGCTGTACTACTGTGCCACAATAGTGTCTAAAAATTATATAATACTTAAATAAATAAAATTAGTTTTTATTTTATTATCTAATACTATAATATTATATAACGAAAACATTTAAAAGAGTGTAGATTGAGGCTGTTGTGGTGCAGTGTGCACTTTTTAGTTGTGGTTTTATCCCCACACAGAGAAAAGATAATGTTTAAGTTAATTTCATTTCCCTGTTCTCGCAGACAATGAGCTGGGTTCAAAGTTTCACAACTTAACATGCAATGTCTCAAAAAATATTTTTTTCTAATAGCTAACAGTCACAAAGTTACGTTGTCGGTTCTGTGTGTATTTTTTCAGATGTAAAACTGCTAAATGAATTTTCACACTGTATAGGTGACGAGAGAATGTTATACAATATACATACATTTCCATAGTAAAGCTCTCAGTAGTATTGAATTTTTCATGAACAACCATCGCTTGACGAGCATTCGTTTTGAGACCAGTTCATTTTGAATAAGCGCTATATGAAAATATTATTTTACTTGTTTCATTTTCCCGCCTTTATATGTGACGTCCAGAAAGCGTGGAGTTGGGTTCTGCCGTCCAACACAAACAGTGTCTGAATGAAGTATCTAGGCGAAAAGTTTAAGTAAAAAATAATTTTTATTTTCGCCTGGTTACAATTATAAGTATGGGTATCGGCTAATAATACTCGTATGTGTAATTTGTACAAAATGAACAGACCTTTAGAGAAATAATTACTTGAGTAATTATTTCTCCAAATGTCCATTTTTAGGGTTTCATACCTCAAAAATAAGGTACCTTTACAGGATCACTTTGTTATCCGTCTCTCAAGACCTCGGGTACTGAAAAATATCAAGCTTTTAAGTCAACCTAATCAAAAAATACGAGAACTTATACATCGTTTTTGCTCCATATAAATAACACAAATAAGGAAAAAAATTGAAGAAGTGAAAATTCAAAAATATTTCGTTGGAAAAAAGCCGATCAAATTCAAGTCGGACATGCATACCGAGGATTCCGTACTAATTTCAGGATTGCAAATCAACGGGAAATATATTTTATTAAAGTTCACAAACTTAAGTTTGCGGACATATGCACTCATTTTGTATGAAATCAACTACAAATATAAGTCTGTAATGATTTCCTTCTATGAAATATCTATAAATTTTCACTTTTTCCATTTTTTTTGTTTCATTTGTATTAAAAGTAATAAATTCTCGCGTATCTTACTAAATTTCATAACTGTAGGTTCATGGAAAGTAAGAATTTCATACAAAATGCAGGAAATTCGATGCATAAATGCTCATATCTTTTCATTACGTTGACTTACATGCTTGCAATCTATATCCATTTATATCTTCAATATTAATTTCAGCACGCCCGCAAACTTAAGTTTGTAAAATTTTTGTATGTTGCATTTTTCGTTCACCTATACCCTGAAATTGTCACGGAACCCTGAGTGGGAGGAACTGACTATCATTTGGCCGATGTTTTATTTATTACTACCGGACACCAGCAGCTTCGCCCGCTTTTTTGCACCCTTAGGGGTGAATTCTAATAAACCATGAATCACGTGATCAACGAAATATTTTTAAGAGTCTGAATTTCAATTTTTATAAAAATCAATACCGATTTAAATAATATCATACTTTCAGGGTTAAAATTTTTTTAAATTCTTTCTTAGTCGATGTTCACATTATGAAAATAAAAATATGACCAATTTTAATGTTTCTACCATCAGCGGTTACGGCTGTGTGTGCGTCTATACCTCAGTCAGTGGGAACTTTTCCTTTTATATATATATCTACACTTTATTAAATAAAATGATTGACATTATTGATTATTACTAAAGATAAGAATTGAAGCTACCGTGGCACAGTTGGATACCGCCTGACACGATGGTTATCGTTCTTCTTCTTCATTTCAGGTCCATCACTCAATATAAATTGTCTCGAATTCTAACGATCAGCAAAGAACTTAGTGACCTGACACTAGATTCTCACTACCAACGCTATTACATACAGGATACAGCGTTAAGTTGAACAAAAATAAAGATCCATAATATGCCCACAAATTTAACTTACAATTGGGCACAAAACCAATCCATGTCACATCACTTTACATTGATAAATAAATCATATAACATAAACATTATAAATAAAAAGCCATCACACAACCACATGTCAAATCCAATACGACAGCTTTCCGCTACCACTATGTCCCCATCAATCTACGTCGTGTACAGCATTTTGTGACGGCTCTTCCATAGACCGTTGACATATCGAAAAAAAACATCCTAATTTCTAAATCCTATTCCTAAATATGTTATTTGACATGGTTATGTCTGATATTATGTCATTATTTGTGCTTAAATGTCTCTGTATTAAAGGAAAGTGTACTTAATTTTTTTTATTTAAAAGACACGACAAACGAGCATATGGGTCATCTAATGGTCACCGTCGCCGATGACCACTGGAACACCAGAGGAGCTACATGTGCGTTGTCGACCTTTAAGGTGGAGATAGAAGCACTTTTAGAAGGTACGACATGGACACCCAAAAATACTGCTGCAGTTAGACCATTTTTCACTTGTGTGGGACGTAGTTTTGGAGTACCATGTATCCAGATGATAAAGATATTTTTTAAGTTTGCGACGTACTGCCCAGATAAAAAAGGGGTAGGAATCAGATTAAACAGTTCCCCAAAGTGCTTTTTATATCATATGTGGCAGAAAGAAAAAATATAACGACCAGAAAGGGCCTACCTTAGTCTAGAGCCAGAAACTATAGAGATCTGTATTTTTACTATAAAAAATCCTCCACTTTAAAAGCTCCTTCTGATTTTATTATAAGGACAAAATACGGCGGTAAATTTCTTTATTTAACACTAAGTATTTCTAAAATCACAAAAATTAGAGAACAGAATGTTTTAACATTAGGTTCTTTCAACTTACCCCACTAAATTCAGGAGATACATGAAACTAAGAAAAAATATTCACAAGCGGTGTAATACCTTTTTCAATCTTTGATTATACAAACTATACACTACCGTCCTGGCTTAGTGGCACACCGTGTGACTGTAATCGCGATAGTTGTGGATTCGATTCCCATGTGGTGAAATTAATTATTATACAATATTTTTATTTCACCCTCGCCCTGATAACAAGACAAAACGCGGCGTTGAGTTCCGTCACTCAACATACAACGTCTCTAAAACTGGAACGGAGTGTGGGAGCTAGCACTATGTTCCCTTTGCTTACCCTGCTGTATGCGGAGTACATAGTGAAGCTAAAAAAAACTATACATGCCACTCACCGTCCACGGACGGAGTCTTCATCTGGCGCAGCGTCGGGCTGCAGGTGCATGCCGCTTTGCGCCCATGTCACTGTCAGCCAGTCTGTAACAAATTTACATGTGAATTACTAAAATTAAATCAGCTTTACGCTGTATCTCGCACACAGTAGGGTAGTCAGACGGAACCTAGTGTTAAGACACTCCGTTCCCGACATTCTGCTGAATTCTGGAGGCATTGCGTGTTGAGTGGCAGAACTTAATGCCGCGCTTAGCCTCACCAGACCACACCACACCACCGCGATACCAGAGCGAAGAAATGGAAATATAAATTTAAGTAAATATTTGATCTCCTCGGGATCGAACCCACAACCAGTTGGTTTTACAGTCACACTTCGTGCCGCTGCGACAGGCCTCAACATGTGTGAATTACTGAACTACAATAAACACAAGGAGCGTATATTGTAATTTAGTGTGGTTATATTATAGTTTTGTTATTTTTTTTAATATATGATAAACTATCAACACACAATTTGTTTTAATAAAACTGTCCTGGTTACAAAACAGGTAGAAAAACTTATGGGCCACGGGCATTTGGTGTTTGGTTACGAGGAGATCACACGCACGTGTGTATCCACAGCAGCCCAACAGGATAGGCAGAGAGAATCTAGTGTTAAGACACTCCGTTCCCCACTTTCTACCGAATTCTGGAGGCATTGCGTAGTGAGTGGCAGAACTCAACGCCGCGCTTTACGTGGCGAACCGAGCCCAAATCAAAGAAAGAGGCATGTAAGAAGAAGAAGAGTGTATTTTTCATGTGAATTTGATCTATCATCAATTTGACTGATATTTGTTGCAAAATAAGTTTGTTTACTAAGAAATTACCTTTAACTGGAGCTAAATTAATATATCTGAACAAAAGTGCTTAAGTGATTGTAGCACTCAATATATTTATTAGCTAATTTTAACTTTGTAGACAAAATTTTTGGGGTTGTATAAAAATTTATGAGAAAATAGTGAAATTAATATTTATTACATTATTTATTTTCATGTATTTTTATCAATAATATTGCTTTCCTTAAGAATCGAACTCATAACCCATGACCGGACTCACTTGCGCTGTACTATAAATACTAATATATTGCGCCTGAAGCTTGTACTACTCGCTTCAAATTGTAGTTCATAAAGATTAAGCTTACAATGTATAGAAATGACGTGAGCTTTTGAGCTTTTATGATCATGTACAATATTGTTACTATGTTATATATAATATTTTCATCATTGGCACAAGTTTTAATAACTTTGCTTTTCTTTACTTCACGTTGTATCCTGTACATAACAGGGTAGGGAGAGGGAACCTAATGTTAAGATACCTCGTTCCCATTAAGACTCAATGCCGCGCATTGCCTCGTTACCAGAGTGAGGAAATGAAAATATTAAATATTTCATTCCGTCTAGTGGGTATCGAACCCACGACCTATCGGACTTACAGTAACATGCTTGTTCTCTTACGTCATGACTGTCCTTTAAATAATTTTAAATGACAAAAATAGTGAGGTAGTTACTAAAAGTGATGAGATGAGACGAGACAACCGTAGCTAGGAAGAACCTTTTAAATATGTTGCTCCACACTTTTCGTCCACTCTTTATTCAATACTAAAAATAAAATATTTTATTATTCATTAATCTGAATCTTAAAAACGTGATCACATTTTGCGAGCTGTCATGACGAAGTAAAGTACTCTCTAACTGCAAACGCGATGGTGGTGGGATTGTATCTCATTCGAGGAACGACTATTTATATTTCATAGCTTTGTCAACGCAATGTTTCGAAAATTGAGACGTGCGTGGGGAACAGAGTGTCTTAACAATAGGTTCGTTCTGCATACACTGTTAAAAATTTTCACGCTGTACATGAAGCATTTTTTATTCAAATATTTAGAGGGGTTCACATATCTAAAAAAGAAAATAATTTAAAAAGGATACATTATTAAGTATAAAAAATAATATATTAAATTATAAAGAATAATATGAAAACAACTATTTATAGTTCTCGCAGAGATCGTAAGTTTAAGCTGTGAAGTATTACTGCGTCGCCCTGGCAACGTAGACAAGACAACAGCCTTAGATAGTTATAATTTTCTTGAGGATTCACGGTGATTGAATATTATTTTACAATATTTTATTTGATTATATTATTTAACAATGGAGGTGTATTGCGACGGTGCGGGTATATTGATGAGTTTCATCACAATGACACGCAATGTCTCGAAAATTTTGCAGACAATAGGGGACAGCGTGTCTTCATACTAGATTCCCTCTGAATATACACCTGCTATAAGCTGGATATTGGGTAAAGTCTGTAAATATAAATATAATATTGTTAGCTAACTCATATAAAAGAGGGTAGATTTAAATGGAAAAGACAGCAGTTGCTTGTAGGCAACGGCCCCTATTGGAAGGGTTAGTGTGAAGTATTGTTATTAGGTCATACATATCACTTATTTCAATTACATAGTATCCCTGTTCAAAAAGCTTAAAAACATATAGACGATATGTGTTTTATCACGTTTTTTTAAAAACAATAACCGCTTCCGATTTCTAACATCAGAATTGGGATACGCATGAAGTTTTTATATCTTTATGTATATCTTCGCCCAATTTGTAATTTGGATTGAAAGTTTGGTATTCTCAAAATCAAAAGCTATTTCTTATTATAAAATCTTTGCTGTATTTCATAAAGTTTAAATTATTATCGAAAAATAAAAGGACTACTTTACTATAAGAATAATTTTATTGTTTTAGTAATTTTATTGTGGTTTCATAAAGACTCAAAAAATGGATGGAATCGAGGACAAATAATAAGCAACTGTTAGGTTAGACCGAGCGAAAATACAGGTCTGTGCGTGATGCTTTGAGAGTAAGTTAACCATAGTTTACAATTTTTATAAATTTGTCTCCTTATTGAAATTCAATTTTCAACGTGTTTCAAATTTAAGTTATTATGTGCATGTATATGCATGTACGGGGTGACCTAGAAAAGACCCGTGTTAGACTCGTTAAATAACGGGCGTCGGGGTGACTTGGTTACACTACCGTATTAATAAACCTACGTCATGTAGCTCACGGTACGGGGTAATTAGGAAAAGATCTGTGTTAGTCTTTCTCTTTTCTTTCTTACCTTTGAGCGACAGAGTAACCTGAAAAAGACCTGTATAAATCCGTGTTTAAGATAGGACTGAGAAAAGACTCTTGTCAGACTCAATATGAAGGTAGGGGTGACTCGGAAAAGACTTGTTGTATTAGACTCTGTTTGTGCCTAGGGGTGACTTCGACTCCTATCATTTAAATGTAAAAAGTTTAATTCATGTAATTTGTATTCATGTATTATACTAAATAAAAGCAAAAATTGTTTCCACAATTAGAGGTTGTGACCAGTGTGAATTAGAGGTTATGCCGCTCCCGGCAGCAGGTCTAAGCAGGCGCGAGGACGCTTGCCCGACAGGACAGGAAAAGACTATAAAAGCAGAGGAATTGTGTCAGTCGGGGGCAGGAAGGAAACTAGTGTGAAGTATTGTTATTAGATGATACATATAACTTATTGCAATTACATTGTATCCCTGTCCAAATAGTTTCCCCGTGTGATCCCGGCCTAGAATAGGATCATCCTGGTACTGGTGGTGTCGTAAGAAGCGACTAAAGTATGTGTGGTAGAGTCACGTCGCCAGCAATGGCAACACGCATGGGCAGACTCGACTGGATCATTACCACCCCCGGGATTTAAAACCGGCGTGAAGTTGTGGCTTTATGCCACTGCGTTTCGCATCAGATAATGCCGGTCTTTGGCGCCCAACCCACCTTACAGGCAGGCAACGCACCTGTAACTCCTCTGGTGTTGCATGGGGTCGTGGGCGGCGGTAATCACTTACCATCAGGTGACCCGAACGCTCGTTTGCCTTGTTTTTCCATAAAAAAAAGTTTAGAAACATATAGACGATATGTGTTTTTTTCATGTTTTTTTAAAAACGATAACCGCTCCCGATTTCTAACAATATATTAATATTATTTGAGGCCGTCGTAGCGCAGCGGCACAAGAGTGTGGCTGTAAACGCGACGGTTGTGAGTTGGATTCCCACACGCGGAATGAACATTCATTTCCTTGCTCCGGTAATCAGGCAAAGTGCGGCGTTGAGTTCCGCCACTCAAATAATCCAACGAGAGAGGTGGAAAGTGGGGAATGGAATGTTAATAGCAACGGAATGTCTTATCACTAAGTTCCCAGGTTCCCTCTGCCTACCCTGTTATGTGCGGAAAACAGCGTGAAGCTAAAAAACAACATAAATAAGATGTAACACACGTATAAGAATATCGACGTACCTTTATAACAACGTACGGCTTAGTAGTCGGAGTATTTGGACCATTATCAAAAGGCGCAATTTCCAGTCCGCTATTTTAATTTTTTTATGTACAAATAGAGAACCAGTTGACGGTTATAATAATACACGTTGCAATTGTAACTTGTATGTCAATTTATAAATACATAAATGTTGTATTATACATATTGTCAAATACATGGTAGTGTGTGTAATGTTTTATTTATTGATTTAATGTATTCTATAAGCATTATTATTGAAAAATAATAGCGTTCTGCACTTCTCCTATATATGAATTATAAGTGTGCCAAATTTCATACTCCTTCATCTGCGCAATTTTGTTCAAAATTGATCCAAAGTTTTTGCTTCACGTAAAGATAATATTTAAATTTACAAATATTAAAAATAAAAATATAAAAAAGAACGAAAATCTTATTCCAGCCACAATTTTTTATCAAAATTTACTCTATTAATTTAAAATATACACAATAATCAAGTCTAACCATTCAAAATTGACTTGGGTTTTCCATCTGTCTATTTAATCAAGTAATCCTCAATAGGGTTCCATTAAAGCATGTATAAAAGTCCGGACAATAAGTCTTACAATTCAGTAACAATACTTGGACGGTGCTTCGAGCTTGGAGCTTTAAGCTACGGGTCGATGGCTATAGTAAATTTTATCCTAACCTCTTATTTACATTGGAAAACATTAAATTTGATATCAAGATAGTATTAAGATAGCAAAGTTATACATTTATGAGGTCGTCGTGGCGTAATGAGGTGCGGTTCGATTCTTGGAAAAATTACATTTAATTTGTTTTCTTTTACTCCCTCTGATATATCTCTGTCACTTCACCCGCAACGTCCCGAAAATTCGTCGTAAAACTATAAACTACAACAATAATATCGACTATAAATAACTGCTAAACAAATTTAAATCATTCAATATTCAACCCGCGTCACATATCGAACTAAGCAACTACGAAATACGAAAAGGAAAAGGTTAGTTCAGTTATTTACCACAGTCGTTCGAAGGTAAAAATCTTTTTGTGTATTCATGTCCATGTATGATGAAATTATGCAAAAGTCACTTTATACCTAGCATATGCCCATTTGACGAAGGTCGACAGTCACCGCCGGTAATCTAATATTAGTTTTATTAATATCCTAATTCGCAAACTACTCTGTTATGGCTGAAAGTTTTTGTTGCTTTGACACGTTGGACGAATTTTGATCACAATTTCGTTAAAAGCTGCCTTCATTTTGCCTGACTCGGCCTTTTGAAAAATTGTGATACTAATCTGATAACTAGTTTGTGGTCTTAATCAAATTTAAGCTGTTGTCATTAATTTGCGTTGGTAGATGTTTTGTTCTTTGCTGCTGCAAACCGCTACGCTGTGATTCGCCACGCAAAATGTAAATTATCGAGAATTAGACAGTGCAAGGAGAAATGCGTATCTTGAGTTAAAAAAAAGAAAAAATATTAATAATAATATTATAAAAAATCGGTTAAGACGGACTTGCTCACTGAGGCTTCCGTACCAATTTCAGGATTGTAGGTCAACAGGAAGTACAGCTTATAAAAGTTGACAAACTTAAGTAGTTCATTTTGTACATAGTGTCACAAATATAAGTTTGTAATACTTTTTTTCTATAATATAAAATACATATAAACATGTACAAACGGAGAACAAAGTGATTCATAAAATTTCGGTTTTTACCTTTTGAGGTACGGAACCCTAAGAACATCCACTTTTATATATAAGTAATATTACACTTTTGTTCATAGAAACATTAAATACATTTACATACATACAACTCCATACATCAACTCTAGTATTACAATTTTCGATTCCAAATCCGGATATAGAAAGCTAAAATTCATTTCAAATCAAATCTAAATCGACCCCTAAATCCTAAGTCCCAACCACACTGTCCTGTCCCGTTACCCTCGCCTTATCTACGACATCCCATTCCTCGCAATGGATGAATCTATTTCACATTCAAACATTCTGCGATAGCATATTGAAATGGTAATAGTGAAATATCTGTACAATAATTTAATTTTTTTGGGAACCAACGGTTGGTAATCCCAGGATATTAGTAAGAATTCTTTTTAAATATTTTTTTAAGCAACAGTATAAGTAGAGGAGCAGCAGTGTAGGTAGAGGTTTAGGCCTAGTTCTAAAACAATCTGTCTCCACTTTTGTATAAATTTTCGTGATATTGCGTGTTGCAGTGGCGGAAGTCAACGCCGCGCTTTATCTTGTTACCAGAGTGAGGAAATTATTATAATTTATACCCTCGAGTAAGGAACAAAATATGAATGTTCAGTAAATCCAATTTTTTCGAAATCCTTCCATAATAATATAAATTCTTATCAGTATCCTAATTTATTTTTATGTCTGATATACCCATTTAAAAATAAGGTTGAGACCGTAGTCGACGATTGTGCGTGCAATTCTTTGTCAAAGGAATGAATTTATTTGATTTTCTGCCGCTTCTGGTAAGCAAACAAAGTGCGGCGTTAAGTTACGCTACTCACCATGCAATGTCTCGAAATTTGAGCGATCAATAGTCTTTTTTTCGCAAAGCGCAAACTTAGATTAGAACTTGGTATATGGAATCCTCGCTATAATATTGAATATAAGTAAAAATATTAAATACAATTACATTGACATCAAATAGGTAGGTACTTATATTATGTGTTTCATCTAAAAGTACGAACAAGTAATTCCTGAGATTATTGCGTTCAACCAAGCAAACTCTTCAGATATATATAGATAATATAAATGAGATTACATAGTATAAATGAGGCTTTTTGAGCACGGCGTTGAGTTCCGCCACTCATCACGCAATGCCTCGAGAATTCGACTGGAAGTGGGGAACGGAGTGTCCTAATACTAGGTTCGAATCTGTGAACCTACCTCTGTCTACCCTATGCGCGGGATACAGCGTGAAAATAAAAAAGATAGTATGTATAGATAATATAAACGATATACATACACGTGTAAGTTAAAAGCTTTCATCACTAAAGTCGCTATATGTCGATGGTAATGACTATGGAAGACCGATTTAATTAGACAATCGTGCTTAATTGATTTCGTATAACACTATTTCATCGATGAACCTATTTGGTAGAGCTTTTGGGATTTACACTTGCAATTTTGTAAATTAAAGCCTTTAAAAGAGAGTTTGGGTGTAATATAACAGTACCCACGATGGTTGTAGGTTCAATGCTGGGTCGCGCTTAGCGTCAGGCGCAGGCACTGCGCTATTTGTTAAACTTAAGTAAATTTCTGTCTTACATACTGTGGTGTAATATGTATATTTCTATACAATCTAAAACATGTTTGATGTTGTAATCTCATGATCTCAGCTGCTGCCTTCTCCATCTGTTGGACGTCGTCCAAATTACTACTTCTATTGAGAAGACTTGCGGTATGATAAAAGATTTATAAAACATTTTACCAAAAGATTTTGCCGTCGTGGCTGAGTGGTATAGGGTCTGACTGAAAGCGCGACGATTGTAGGATCGCTTCTCTTGGGACAATGAATTATTTTCATTTCCTCTGGTAATAAGATAGCGTGGCGTTAAGTTGCACGGGAAAGTGCTGTAATATTAGATTTACTTTGCTCACTCGACTATATATGATTATATATGAATTCCAATACAAAATAACAATGTTGTTATATGTATCTAGACTAGATTTTAAAGTTCAAAAGTCTTAAGCTATCCAAAAAAATAAATGAAATTAATTTAAAAAGTTTCAAGACTGAGATGGAAACAGAACTATTATAACGCACTTTCAGAGCGGGTAAATATTAATAATTTGTTCCCAAGAGAGTGCATATCGAACCCACAACCGTCACGTTTTCAGTTAGATGACGCTTCACTGTGCTACGATGGCCCATATGTAAAATAATAATGATGAATGCATTGAAAATTAAGAGACGTTTTTGTAGTAGTATATTAATTTTTTTAACACGTATTATACTCGTACACTGACATTAAGCATAATGATGTATATTGTTGAGTTTAGTTAAACATCGAAAATTGTATCAAACGTACCATAAAATTCAATTATTCTAATTAATATTCATAATAAGTTATTTGAAACCGATATTAATGTTATTATAATATATTATGGGGTGGGTATAGTCGTGGCGCAATGGCACGAACGTGCGACAGTAAACGCGACAGGTTCTGAGTTCAATTTCAACGGGGCACAGCGCTTCGTTGAGTTCCGCCACTCAAACTTTCGAAAGTAGAGAACTGAAGGGAACCGGTCTCTTAGACTCCGTTCCCAGGTTCCCTCTGCCTACTATGTGAAAAATATAGTGTGAAACTAAAAGAAAAAAAAATAATGGACTGCTACATGCATTATACCAGCAACGTGAAGTGCCTAAGAAGGACCTAGTATCTAAGCAGCCCGTGTTCCATTTCCCACCTTATTTCGAAGCATAGCGTGTTGAGTGGCAGCACTCAACTCCGCGCTTTGTCTGGTATATGAAACTAGTTTTGCAATTTCGTACTAATAATAAAATTTAAAATAAAAAATATACATAACTCTGTCTGGTAGAGAGAAGTTTTTTGTCAGAGTAAAGGAAACTTTTTGAATAATTTAAACGTTAAAAATTTTCAAGCTGTTTATTATAAGTCTGCGCGTGCAGTCCACTATTGAATCGATAGTGGAACACTTTATGAAGGAAAATAATTGAAGTACTTACCTATAAGCGTGTGTATTTGTTATTAAGAATGTCTAATCTTGAGTTAATTCTTATAAAGTTAGTAAAATGTACAGGTATCACACGTCGCCCGCAACTTTGCTTGCGTAATTTTTAATACATAAAATGGAAAATTCCGTTTCTTCCAAACTAAAAAATCTTTTGCTACTAATTCCACAAAACAAACCGCAATGAAGACATATACAAAATGGCAGATACTATTAAGAATGTTACGGTGAATATGAAAAAGAACGTGCTCAGTTACTTATGTAGTCTCATAGTAAGAATGAGTGAAGAAGTAAGAGAGGTAGACGGAGGTCTCGGTTGACCTTCAAGAACACAGAATCGATGGTACTGGAAGAAGGTCATACAAAACATGTGGACCCCCCAGAAGGTATGTATGAGGAGATTGATTACAAACTCCATAATTCACAATTAACATAACTCCGCGGGCTATAATAAATTTTTTATAGCAAAACATAGTTTTTTTTTATTATATTATAGCTTCATTATTATAGCTTCATACGGAATACACTTACCTGTAATATATACGGAAAATGGTACTGAAAATTTTACGGAATACGCTTACCTGTAATATGTACGGAAAATTGTACTGAAAATTGTACGGAATACGCTTACCTGTAATATGGCTGGCCGTTTGAAAATTTAACTTCAATTTTACCTCAAAACTCTCTAGAAATTGAATTTTCATTTGAACGAGTTCTATCGCCTTTTAAAGTGAGATTCCACGTGTCTCGAGCAATTAATATTTTATAGTACTTGTGGAAATGGTGGAATGGTGGAATGGGAACAAGCTTCACGCTGTTTCCCTTTGTATAGCAGGGTAGGTAGAGGAAACCTAGTGATAAAACACTTTGTACCGCCTTATTATCAAAGCATTGCATATTAAGTGGCGGTATTTTACGTTGTGGTTTGTCTTGCCAGAGTGAAGAAACTAAAGTAACTCACTTCCCCCGTGTGGGAATCGAATCGACAACCATCGTGATTATAGTTAGACGTTGTCCAATTATTCATCGATAATTTCCAGTATTTATATAAAAGTTCAATAAAATCTAGCATCCAACTGACAATTGTTTTCAGCTTCACAAAGTAAATATATGGTAAATAAAGAGAAGCTAGTCCTAAGACACTTCGTTCTTGACTTGGAACGTAATTTTGAAATAACTATCGAGTATAGGAACTCAATACAGGTTATTAATAAAATACCCATTTAACAAAAAATAAAAGAACCATGAGACCATCGAGGTGCAGCGGCACTCGACTTCGAAAACTTGTGACTTAGATATCCTCTTGGGGGATTTATTATTCTTATTTTCATTTTCTCGCCCTGGTCACTCAAGCAAGCAAGCAATGTCCCAAAAATTGAGCAGTATGTGGAAAACGAAGTGTTTTAGCACTAGATACTCTCTACCTTGTTTTATGCTGGATGTAGCGTGAAGCTACAAAAAATATAACCATAATATTAAAAACTTTAAGCTGTTACTTTCTTGTTATTCCAACATAAACACATATATTTTGAGAAGTGAGGCATCTTGAGAAATTATTTCTACATTATATAATGTCGGGCCTATCTCGTAATTCTGTAGGGACAGAGGAATATACACTTTATATTTAAAAAAATTAGGTTCAATTTCGTTAAATCTCTCTGCCTCTCCGCCGATCCCTTCAATCGAACTTGACCTACTTGCCTTAGGAATATACCAAGAAATTAGATTTTTAGCAAAAATCTAAGTATTCAACATTTACCGTAAACTATCAATGATATATATATTTTTTAGCTTGATCAGTTTTCCCAATATCAAAGATTGACCATTACTTAGTTAATCATATAAACTATTGTACTGTCGAATTTTATTGAAATTTCTACGTAGCTCAACGCTGCAATGATATATCAAATAATTTAAAAAAATATATTATATAGAAAAATCTGTAAATAATTGTATAAATGTACTGCAAAAGATATGAAATTGTTTCACGTTTTCATCATATAATTATATTATATATAGGGTACATGGAAAGAGAAGCTCTACTCTTAAACTAAACTTACAAATTACAACAAGAAATAAATGCAATTACAGTAACATTTGTCACTCAGTAAATGTCACAGCAAAAAATTAAATGAAAAACGAGTTTGCCTCAAATCGCTATTAGAAGCAAATCATTGCTTGTTCTTTGAAATGTTATGTCGTGACATTCAGAATTCAATGTATAGATATATTGTATGATTTTTATATATTATATGTAAAGAATTCGAATGGAAAAAGATGAAAAAGATTTATGAATGAAAAGTGAGCGGTAAGATAGTTAGGGGAAGACCTCTGTTAACCTTAGAAAATACTCTATCAAAGATAGGAGAGACTGTAGAGTTTGGCGTTACGTTTTCTCTGACTACTCCGCTAGGGATACAGCGTCAAGCAAAATAAGATTAGATTAGACGTACCTAATTTCCGCCGAATTTTAGAGATACTGCGTGTTGAGTGGCGCAACTCAACTCCATTTTTTATTTTAATATCAGAGCAAGAAAAAAAAATAACTCATCTCTCGATTCAAAATCGCACCAATAACAATCGCGTTTACATTCAGCTGCTGTGCCGCTGCGCCACGATGGCTTCACCTGATATTTGTATCAAATGTTCATATATTTGATCTGATCTGGTTAAAGACTGTGTGACGGGAACTTATTCTAAAAAAAATAATAAAGGAGTAGAGAGACTATGCGTACCGGAAAATATATACTAATGGTTGATGGATTCTAAGAAACTACGTGAACTGCACAATTTGTAAATAGAAGAGTATGCGCACAAAAATAGTTTTTTATGATATTTTAAATTATAAATATTTCATATCCTCGGCTTTTCTTTACTAACATAACCTCCTTCTTAAGTCATGATTCTATCTATTAGTGAAAACCGCATTAAAAGCTACTATCATTAAGGTTATAACTAAGGGTTAAACAATCTCTCCAGGGAAAAAGCGTAAAGTCAAAAATAATGAAGTAAAATAATACACCATTTTTTGTGACCCTCAATATCAAAAATTATCAAAAATAAAAAAACGCGCTCTTCTACACCAAGAGCTATTGAATGTACTACGGAGGATGGATATGTCTAAATTCGGATGGTTTGCAAGTGATCTCTGGAGAGTTCCACTGACTCCATCATGACACCAAGATGATACCAATTTTTTGTATTGATACCTAAACAGCTATATAATAACTAACAAGTTCAACGTATAATTACCGCACAGGGTAGGCAGAGGGAACCGAGTGTTAAGACACTCCGTTCCCCACTTTCTGCCGAATTCTGGATATATAATATGAGTATATTTAATGTCCTACAATAAAGGTAATCTATCAATATATTTAATTTATTATCATAAAGATATTAGACAGTTAGAAAATATTAATTATAAACTATTTGTACGATTCATTTGTATTTGTAAAGTTCATTGGCCCTATGTTTTACTAATAACTGATATTGGATGTCACAACCGATTCCTGCTTGGCTTCGCTGGTACTAATATGCTTGGCTAGGCAAATTGCTATGCCCTTTAATTGTTAAACTGCGATCGACGTTATCTCGCGGTGCGCTTACAATGCATAAGCGATGCTTGTATGATATTGGACATACATACATCTATGTAAAACGGTTCCTACAGTTGTTCTATAACTCGTTGTATGATGAGTAGGTGTGTGGTGCTGTTTAATGTCCTGGAACTCTGGTATATGTAGTAGTGTCCGCCCGTCTCGTATAAGTGTGTGGTGCTATTTTATGTCCTGGAACTCTGGTGTAAGTTGTAGTGTCCGCCTATGAGTCTAACAACTTGTTTTAATGTAGAAAAGAAATGAGACACGACTGTGCGGTATGTGCCGTCCGTTTATTTAACATATCAGCCCCCTTGCGGTAGTGCGTTCAATCCAATGACTTATATTGATCTTAAAAATTAATCAACGTCAAGAATCACCAATCTAATACAATCTTAATAGAAACAAGCATAACAAGTACGTTCAGAAAGATCACACACAAACGTCCCGGAGGGTTCAATAAAGACTGTTGCAACCGCGGTCTGGTAGGGATCCATGGTGTAGGGTCGGAGCGGCGCCCTTGCGCTTTCTTCCTTTTATTATAACTTGTTTTACTATGACATGTTATTTATCATAATATAATTTATTTGTACTTATATTAAATTTATGGTACATTTCATATTAATACTGTTACCTCTGAATCTCTAAAAAATATTGAATTACTTACGATCACTACGAAAAGGTTCTATCTATATTAGACGTATCACGAGCCATACTAAAATATTAAAATTATTATTTAGATAATTTTATTTAAATATTTTATTGAGTAGAGTGGGTAGTCAGTTACAAGTAGCGGAACTCAATTTCGCGCAAACAGAGTGAGGAAATTTTAAAGAATTTATTGCTCAGAGTGAATCGAACCCACAACCACCGCGTTCACAGTCAGACTCTGTTTCATAGCGTCTAAAAACGAATGCTAACAAAAACTTCACATTCCTCTAAGCTAGTACCAAAGTTTGAACGTAAAGTGAACAAATGTAACACTTGTATTCCAAAAAAGGCTTTTACTCTGAAATTTTATTTACCACTTGCTCTTTGACTTCTTGAAGTCGAGTGGAATTGAATACATTATAGAATGAGTTGAACTATAATATTTATTTATTTGAAATATATATGTAGGTAGTACCACTGTGACGTAGTGGCAAAGCGTTATAAATAAAGAATATAAAGACGTTTTTTTAGGTTCGGTTTTCATTCGGCTTATGGTAAAATAAATAAGCACAATTCCGCTACTTTATACGCCATGTCCCAAAATCAGGCGGATAGCAAAGAACGGAGTATCTAATCACTAGATCCACTATGCCTACATTGTTATACGCGTGATAAATAGAAAAGCTGAAACATTTGATCTTCTTACATTATAGGCAGCTAGTTTATTGACTTTACATTCCCTTTTTTACTTTTTTATAGGCAGTTGTAGGCAGATTGAACCTAAGAGCCTAGTGTTAAGGCATTCCGTTCCCATATAAAATATTTAATTCAGTGGGTATCGAAGCCACAATCGTCGAGACAGTAGAGTCGTCGTAGTAGAGAGTACATTCAGACGCTTGTGCCCCTGCGCTACGACGGTCTCAATTTTTTGTGAAAAGAAATTATAATTTGTCTACATTTTATTTGTCAAACTAGACTACAGAAATTACTAATTGTAAATAGTGACATCGGAACACAGAAAGAGACTGAAAACACGACGGTTGCGGGTGCGATCCCCACTCGGAAAAATTATTATTTGATTTATTTTCATTTCTCCATTCTAATACTCGTATATGAAGTGTATTGAGTTCCGCCACTCAACCCGCAATGTTTCGTAAATTCAGCGACAAAAAAGAAATGGGCAATGGAGTGTCTTAACACTAGGTTCCCTCTGCTTATGAGTATAAAAATGTAAAGCTGCTTTTTTTCAGTACTCAAATTTAAATAAATAAAGAGGCCAGTCGTGGCGCAGGGGCACAAAGTGTGACTGTAAAATCGACTGGTTGTGGGTTCGATCCTCATTCGATTAGATAAAATATTTACTTACATTTATTAGGCATGGAATTTCGTACGGTAACGAATCACCAAAGTAGTACTATATGTAACCTCAAATTATAGTAGAATAGTGTTTACTACAGTGTCAACTACATATTTATTTTCCCTTTGTGAAAATGTGTACTTTTGTGCCAAATAAAGTGTTTTTGCGGGGAATTTTATTGCACTGCTTTATTCAGAAAAAATCTGCAGCAGAAGCACACAGAATTCTCGTTGAGACAATGCTTTGTCGAATACAACGTGCAGAGACTGGT
>JAAIXJ010000359.1:163816-248275 GCA_013403705.1 Heliconius hermathena | reverse complement strand
AAAACCGACTGGTTGTGGGTTCGATCCCCACTCGAGGAGATGAAATATTTACTTAAATTTATATTTCCATTTCTTCGCTCTGGTGTCGAGCGAACGAGAACACGAAAGAACGAGAACACGCAATGCCTCCAGAATTCGGCAGAAAGTGGGGAACGGAGTGTCTTAATACTAGGGTTCCTCTGCCTAACCTGCTGTGTGAGGGATACAGCGTGAAGCTGATTAAAATAAAACTAATACTGAATATTTAAGGGCAGATTACCAAAACAAAAACAAAAAAAAGATTTAAATCGGTTAAGGCGTTTCTGAGATTATCGTGAACAAACGCACAGACAAACAGACCAACTGACCAATGCTATTACATCGATAAATGTAATATCTTCCATGTACAGACACCGATGAGTTAGGATTTTATTGTAAGTATCGATAAGTTGTGTTTTTATTTAAAAAATTCAATTGAAGATTCTTATGGGAGGTACGAAAATGCTACCTAAAGTTTTAATAAATTTCTCATTAAAAATCTTCATTGCGTTGCAAACATACATTATAGGTATATCAAAACACGAACATAATTCAGTGTGTTAATTAAATAATTTTGTGGTTTAAGCGGGCGAAGCCGAGAGCGGGTCGCTAGTACATAATATGTGATTTGTCTTTTACATGAAAAACTAGTATTCTGCTTCCGGTTTCGCTAGCTTAGACTATACGATTATTTTTTTTAATAATATATAATATCTTAAACTTAATCCCGTATATATATCGTATGTTATATATCAGGGTAGAATGTCTAACGTGCTTCGTGATATAACGTGAAGTAATAGACTTCCTCTTGAATCAACCGTCTATTAGTAAGTACCGAATTAAATTCGTTACATAATTTGTAAGTTCTGTCTATGTTTAGCATAGATTCTTGAATATATGTATATATATGTATATTATTAATATTAAAATGGTATTTCTTTCTTCACTTTCCGTTTATTTTAAGGGCACAATTCATAATGCACATCAATTTGAATTGTTTAGTAATGATTAGATTATAGATATTCTTCCAGTTTCGTCTGGTTCAGTAAAAACGTGGTTTCAGTTTCTTTCCACTTCTGCCCAACAAGCCATATTTTGACGTGGCAGGAAATTGAAAACGAATTAACATATTCTTAGATAAATATGAACTGATATTGTATTTAAATTATTTTGTTGTAAGGCCAGTCGTGACGCAGGGACACAAAGTGTGGCTGTAAACGCGACAGGTTGTGGGTTCGATTCGCACTCGAAGAAATGAAATATTAAATATTTCCATTTTATTCACTCTAGCATCGAGGCAAAACGCGGTGTTGAGTTCCGCTACTCAACAAGCAATCTCTCTACCCTGCTAATTGCGTGATACAGTGTGGCTAAAAAAAATTTTTGTTATAGTTAAAATCTGTTTCATCTAAAAAGACACACCGAGGCGTTGAATTCCGCCACTATAATATATTAAATCAACTACCAAGAAAAAAAAGAAAAAAATACAACTGTAAATCAATTTAATCAATAACAATATTCCTTTTTACAAAAAAAACATTAACATAATTGTAAATTACATACGAAAAACAATACGAATTGTCAATTGCTCTCGGGGTTTCACCAAAAGCTATAATTTAATGAACACAACTCCATTATGAGCTACTGGTTCGCGTACAATTCGATTATTGATGGATCCGATGCTTATCGAATCGGTTTGGAGAAAGGTTTCAATATTCGTATAATATAACGTTTGTATTTTTTTAAATCTTTATTTTTAACCAGTTTTTTTATCTCCCACGTGGTCAAATGAAAATTATAAAAAGTTATAAGTACCTGAGGTAACTCCTGACAGTTTGTACAGTGACTTATATTGAAACGATTAACGTTATGTTATATAGCCTATTATAGCTTTCCTCAACAAATGGACTATCCGAAACAAAAATAATATTTTTAAACATTTTTAAAGTGTTATTCCACACTTAGGAAAGAAAAATACTTATTTAGAAAACGTATAAAAACTTTAACGCAGCGGGACTCGAACCCGCACCTCCTGGAAACCGACCTGGTCGGTTTCCAGGGGGTGCGGGTAAAAATAATATTTCTATTTCAATTAGTAGTTACTGATATTAGCGCGTTAAACTGTACATACTCTTTATTTTTACCAAATTTTTGAGACATTGCATGTAGTGTTGCAATACTCAAGGCCGTGCTTCGTCTACTAGCGCTGGGAAGTGAAAATAAATGACATATAATCATTCCCCTGAGTGAGAATCGGATCCACTACCGTGTACCATAAATAAATAAATAAAGATATTTCACGTGCCAGAATGCGTAAATTACGGTACCCAACATTTAAAGTAAAATTAAATTTTATAACCGATTAGAGATGATATTGAAATCTTCATTTTTTTATATTAATTTGGCAAACTTCGGTAATATCGGGAACCGGTGCGACTATCGTATAACAACAATGTTGCCCCTTATTTCGTTGCTAGTGCGAGAAAATAAACTATTTTATTTTTAACATTTTTAAAGTGTTAATCCACAGTTAGGAAAGAAAAAACTCGAACCCGCGCCTTTTGGAAATCCACCAGGCGCTCTGACCACTAAGCCATACGTTCAGTGGTCAGAGCGCCTGGTCGGTTTCGAAGAGGCGCGGGTTTGAGTCCCGCTACGTTCAAATTTTTATACGTTTTCTAAAATAAGTAAAATATTTTAATTTTTACGGGCGGAAATTGAACCAACAACCGTCGTGTTTACAGTCATACACTGGGCCGTTGCGGTACGATAGATCTTGCATCTTTTTCTGACTTAAATCCTGTAAAACATTATACTTTCAAAATAAAGATGCTTTATTTACTGAAAACAGTAAATAAACACTCAATTTTACTTTACACTAAATTGTAATGAAAATGAAAAGTCCTTAACAAAAGTTTTCTTCTTGGCTCTAAGATTATCTGTAGCGGAAGCTTTCTTAATCAACTTCATTTTCCTTGGATATTATTCTTATTTAAACATTATCCTTTTATTATTTATAACTACCAACCCAAACGCGGCTTCACCCGCTGTAGTTTATTGTTATCTCTATATATAATAAGACAGTAAAAATATTTTGTCTGTACATTTAGTAATTTTGACTGAAATGGATAAAGGGACACTTAAAAAGAATAATAGAAAGCAAAAAGATTTTTTTTTATTTCTTGCCTGTTTGTCTGACTATACGCTAATTTCCGAAAGTACTGAACCGATTTCCTTAAAAGTTTCACCAATTGCTTTGTTTTAAGTGAACTTAATAATTAAAATTTGTTTCATCAAAATCGGTTCATAAAAAAAAGTTATAGTCATTTGAATGAACTCAAGGCATTAGTTTGCCTGCAAATGTTATATTAGCAATCGCGCTGGTAAGATTCCTGCCTGAAAGAATGACATTCGAAACGTCTGGGTTATATGACTTGATAAAAATATATATTTTTGAACCATTATTATATAATATTTTATACAATAAAAAAAATTGAATTTTTAGTGGAGATTACCTTCATTAATCATAACAGTTAACTTTAAGTCGTAATTCATTCAACACAGAAATAAAGAACGATTTGATCTTCAAAGAAATATGAAGTAAATACAAAGATTTTTTGGTTCGTTCGTTCGTTTGAAATAAATATATATAAAAATGCCTAAAAACATCCTTGATACGTGTACACTAAATAACTAACTATTTACCAATTGTACATTTAGCTAATAATATATATAACTAATTTAAAAACTGTACAGGAGCTAATATGCAATCATTACAATTATTTTACAAAGAATATTATGAATCCTTACCCAAATCAATAATTTAACATTTAAGGCTGTTTCTGAAACAGTAAATTAAATTATTCACTGACATCAGCACATTTAACAGAGGTTTAAAATTAACGTAATGTTACAAAAATATTTACGTATAATAAATAATTAGCTTTGTTTATATTTTATAAATATCAAATACCAACATTGATCGTATTTTTTAATTCAAAACAATCAAAGATTCTTACAGAAATTATGATAATGTAGTGAAAAATCATATTAGAAGTCATTATAGTTGTCAATCAACTGTTTATTAAATCAATAATCATGTTGTTTAAGCGGGCAAAGCCACGGACGGGCCGTTAGTATAAAATATTTACACACAGTTGACCTATGAGGAGGCTGTCGTGGCGCAGGTGATGTCAGGGTACAAGGTTGTGACTGTAATATGACGGTTATGGGTTTGATCTCTACTCGAGGGAATCAATTATTGTTTATTAATATTTTCATTCCTTTACTCTGGCATCAATGCAAAAGCTCGGCGTTGAGTTCTGCCACTGAACACGCAATGCGTCAAAAACTTCGGCGAAACATGGGGAACGGAGTGCCTTTACACTAGGTTCCCTCTGCCTACCCCGCTGTGTGCTGAATACAGCGTAAAGCTAATTTTGATCACAGATTTTAACCTATGTGTTGTTCTGTTGTATAAGATATATAACTGTTCAGTTTTATTTAAATTCGAATAGAATAATGTACGTGTAAGTGGAACATCGTGACTGTAAACGCAAAAGATTGTGAGCTCGATTCCCACTAAAGGAAATTAAATCTTACATATAATAAAAATAATAATAAAGAGTTTCATATCAATCACAACATTAAGAAAGTAAGTACAATAAGTGAAGCCGTTTGAGAATGTTGTGGGTTGCTGGTACCTGTGATAGGTACGAAACCTGAGCATCAATTTAAATAGACAAGGCTATATATATCATCACAATATGACAGGATAAGTTTGAGACTTATTACTAGTTTAAGGGTTATATATTCATTTCTTTCTTTCTGGTGTTGAGGCAAAAAGCGACGTTGAGTTTCGCCAATCAATACGCAATACCTCCAGAATTCGGCGGAAAATAGAGAACAGAGTGTCTTAAAACTAATTTTCCTTTGCCTACCCTGCTATAAGCGGGATACAGCGTAAAACTAAAAAAACGAAAATGAGAAAAAATATTTAAATTTAACATTAGAAATTTATATTTCTAGAAGATAAATTAGTAAGTGTCTCAATATATGTACCTATTTAAAATTTTTATTAATTTTAAAAAAATGCACTGTTAAATAACGTCAAAACATTTTTGTATATATTCCGCATAAAGCAGGGTAGGCACCAGGAACCTAGTGTTAAGACACTCCGTTATCCACATTTTGCTCAATTTTGGAAAAAATACGTGATAGTGACAGAATTTTACGCTGTGAAATATTCAAGAAGTGCACCCAAGTCCACACAATCGAATGCGTAGAATGTGTTGGTATAGTATGCACGCTGTTATATCTATATGTATCTGTAAATACGTTAAATGTATCTGTAAATATTAGCATGTTACTTACGCGATTTCCCTTACACAAAATCTTTAGAATTTTTAAAACCATATTGAACCTGTAACCACGTCAGTACATTTCCCAAAAATATTACTCAAGTAGACTAATATTGGTACTAAATCACACCAGCTTAATGAAATTGGTCCCTCAGTTCTATCCCTTTTAAAATAACTACGAATTACTTGCATACTTTTCTTACATATTAACAAGGGTATGGTTCGTATTTTGATTGTTATAAGAAAATCGATGCTATTTTTCGAGAAATAAAGTTAAAAATCCAACGAAACTTAATAAAATATCAATTTACTACAATATAAACCTTCTGATTGTGCGAATAAAGTTGATGTTGGCTTACCTTTGAAAGAGGCCATCTCTGTGGCCCGCTGTTTTCATTTATCAAGATATGTCAGCCTATAATTATACGGTGAACATCGCGAGCTTGCGTTACCTGCAAAGAATTATTGAGTTTAATTTGACATGCTCTCTCTCTTCTTGTGAGTATTAATGGGAGAAACTTTTGGTTGGAGGACTTAGTGATCGAGATCGATCTATCGAGACATTTAACTGTAGGTGGGGCGGATGTGGGTTCGATACTTGTTCGGTGAAAATAAATGAATTATTTTGTATTTGTGCATTGTGGTTAGACTAAACGTGGCGTTTGTTTTGTCTAATTGATGGCTCGATCAACTTTACACTATATCCCGCACACAGCAGGGTAGGCAGAAGGAACCTACTGTTAAGATGCGTAACACAAAGCGCGATGTTAAGTGCCATTTCATTTAACGAAATTTCAGGAATTCAGGCTTAAATTACACAAAGGAGGTTTAAAAAAAACAATTTGTTTATTTTAGCTTCACGCTGCATGCCGCACTTATAAGTGTAGGCAGACGGAACCTAGGAACCTAATATTAAGACACTCCGTTCCCACTACAACTCTTCTGTTTCCCACTTTCCGCCGAATTCACGAAGCATTGCTTTTTAGGAGACGGAACTTAACGCCGCGCTTTGCCTCATAATCAGGGCGACGAAATGAAAATATTTAAATATATTATACAGTCGCACGCTTCTGCATCTAAGCCACGACGGTCCTAAAAAAAAGCAAACCAAATAAATGTTCCATACATAAAAATTTAGTCGACAATTTTCTCTACAATCCCCATATAAAAGGCATACAAGAGTCTTGAATTCTGAAATATCATTGTTCAGTCTCATCACACTTAGCGCGTCGAGTCTTCCAATCGGAACGCGCCTACTATAATGAACCTTTTTGTGTGGAGTAAACATTTTTTCGTCGAAAGACTTGCCTCGTGTAGCATTTTTGTACGGCGATTACACATTTCTAGAGACGACTCCATAGATGCATATAATATGAGAGTCTTATGAAATCACGATATCATGATCTTATGAAATCATGATAAAATTATTTATAGCTTCTGTGTCCCACACATAGCACGGTAGGCATAAGGAACCTGGGAACCTAATATTTATTCTTTCGCATTCAAACACTTTAAAGTAGTTTCAAATGTAGCTAAGATATTTTTCTATATATTTTCCAGTCAACTAGCGTCTGACTTTTGTAATTTATGGCATAAAAACTTTCTACGATGTTGTATATTTTACCAAATATAAATTATATTTTATTTAGCTTCAAGCTGTCTCCCACATATAGCAAGGAGAATGAATATCAATACTCTGTTTACTACTTTCCGCCCAATTTTCGAGATATGACGTTGAGTGGCAGAACTCAACGCCGCGTTTTGTCTTATTACCAGTGCACAGTGACTGTGGGAATGAAACCCACAACACTGTATTCTGGAGGTATTGCATGTTGAGTTGCGTAACCCAAAGCTTTACCTCGTTACTAGAGTAAGCAAATAAAAATATAAAAAATCCAAAAATAACGTTGAATTCACAAATTTAGGCTAGAATTCATCTAAAATAAAAATACAGTAAGACTGGAAACGCTCCAGCTACCATAAAATACCAACAACTGACAAACTTTCAGTCAACTGCACTACAGTACGATGAGAGAATTTTGTTTAAATAGTATACAGATTCTATGTCCGGTTGGCGCATTTCACGAAATTTTATATTATTTAGAAATTACAATATAGTTTCAGTTTAGGCTAAACAAAATATTTTTGAATTGCTTAGTACGAGTATATAATGCATAATAACCGCGACGTTCCCATTCACCATCCACAAACAAGGTAACAAAAATTGGGCAGAAACTGGGCGGAACCAAGTGCCTTAACACTAAGTTCCCTCTGCCTATCCTGCTTTGTGAGTGACATCTTTATGAATACTCGATAACATTTAGGGAGACAATTGACAATTAAATTATTTCCATTTCCCTACTCTACTTACTTTTAATATGTTATTAAATTCAGCTGAATAATTCACATGGGCGTAAAAAAATGTACAAACTTATATAAAATATGACGCTAACAGCTGACGCTCGCGTTCATGCTCTAGTTTGATTTTAAATTATAGTTATTATTTTTCTGTACGTTTGTTTGTCACAATGTTCCTTCTAAATGACTGAAAGAATTTTGAAAGTTTTATGAGTATATTTCAATGGCTTCCACACCCGGATCTGGCTAGCTTGAAAATATATTTGCCAGCAATACATGACAGTGTCTAAACTTTAGGTTCCCTCTGTCTCCTCTGCTATCTGGGATAAAGCGCAAACCTACTTTTTAGTATTTCATACCTCAAAAGAAGCAACGAAACCTTTTATAGGATCCCTTTATTGTCCGTCTGTCAAAACCATTAAACTTACGATTGCGTTTAAGTATTTTAATTGACTCCTCACTATTCATTAAAATATAAATTAATTTTAATATACTCTAGCTCGTGACGTATCTTTGGTTAGAACCTTTGATCATTGTGTCCGTTAATAATCCCAGAATTTTTTGACTTTCAGAGGTAACAATCAATAGAGCTAAAATTGCATCACTCGATTTTTTTGTAATAAACCCTCAGAAGGAAATATTTTCAATAAGAACATGGATCATTCCATCAGATATATGGTAACTAAAATCTCGATAACCTTGCGTTGTTATAACAAAGGGGTCATCCAAAGATCATTAATTGGTACGGAACCCTTGGTGAGCCGACCGACTTGCACTTGATTGGTTTTTTTTTTATCTCAATGAACAAAAACAAACTTTTCATAAACCAGTAGTGCGAAAAAGACCGTTCTGTAAATATGTACATCAAAATACTCCGCCGATTCCATTTCCTGTGTTTTCGTTTGTCCTCGAAACTAGACTTTGCATCATTCAAATAAGAATTCATCGCAGTAAGAATTTATACTGAATTTTTAATCATGAATGTATCTTTTGAATGTATTATTAGTAATCAAACCTCTTTGGCTGTACTGAATGTAACTCGCTAGTTTAATACATTAAATGTGATATTCTGAAGATGGAATAAATAAAAAAAATCTAGTTCCCGCCATTTTTCAATTGTTTTTCAAGCAAGCAATATGAATGTATGTGATGAAAAAATTCGGTACATTTGAAAGTTTTATTACAAAAAAAGGTAAAAATACGACGAACGCCGCGAAAAAAAATTGTGCGGTTTACGGTAGCGCCTAATGGGGTATCAATAAGAGTACCACAAATGTGGTTCAAGCGTTTCAAGTCAGGAAACTTTTAGGTGAAAGATGGGGTTGACTCTGGCACTGTCACAGATAAAATCAGTGCCATCTTTGAGAAAGTGGACCAAGATTAGTAGCTACGACATTGCTGAAGAACTGGATGTTGATCATAAAACAGTTTTACTACCACATGATCTCACTGAGAGAAACCTAATGCAACGTGTTTCCATTTGCGATTCTTTGTTGAAACTTAACAATTCGAAACCATTTCTTATACAGTCGAAACATGGTCAAGCTCCACAGACCATGACAAAGCCCGGCCTGTCTCGTAACAAAGTGATCCTAGGTATAAGTGTGTCCACTATAAGATTTTGCCACCGGGTGAAAGTATCGATTCTGACCTCTACTGTCAGCAACTGATGAGGTAAAAGAAAGCTATTGAAAAAAATCGCCCGGAGCTGATAAATAGGAAGGGCTTGGTGTTCCACCATGACATCGCCAGACCGCACTAATCTATAGCCACGCAGCAAAAATTGTTTAGCCCTGACCTTGCTCTATCAGATTTCCACCTGTTTCTTCAACTCTTTCGGAAGCATAAAGCTAACTTCAAAAGAACACTGTAAACACAGATAATTTTAATCAAAAATCTCAAAATTTCTACAGGCATTTTGAGATTTTTGATTAAAAAAAATTACTACCCATAAGATGGCAACAAGTCATCGATTAAAACGGCACATACATATTATAAATAAAAAAAAATTATAACTAAAAAAAACATATTTTCCTTTGTATGAACAATACGAAAATAGTTTTGTTCCGACCTTATAAAAACAAATGTTTATCATTGAATGTAAATATTATATTAATATAAATTAATATAATTTTGACATAAATTTAGTCATTGATCAATGATTATATTAAAAAACATTTATGTGTACCAATTTAAACATTAACATGTTTAAATTGGTACACTTAAAGCTTGTTATAATTTCAACTATAAATAAAAATGGCCTTGACATTTGATATTTTGGGAATTAGCATTCATATGATATATTTTCATTACCTCGCTCGGTAATGAGGCAAAGCGCAGCGTTGAGTCCCGCCACTCAACACAATACCTCTAGAATTTGGCGAAAAGTGGAGAACGAAAGTGTCTTAATGGGAATAAAGTGTCTTAACATTAGGTTCCTAGGTTCCCTCTTTCTACCCTGCTATGCGTGGGATACAGCGTGTAGCTATAAAAAACCTGGTCGGCCGATTTGGTTCCTAAGTTCAGAAAAATACTATAAAAATATTAAAAAACTTTTTTTAACCTTTTTTTAAAGTGTTATTCCACACTTAGGAAAGAAAAATATTTATTTAGAAAACGTATAAAAATTAGTACGTAGCGGGACTCGAACCCGCGCCTCCTGAAAACCGAGAAGGCGCTCTGACCACTGAGCCATACGTTCGTACGGTAGTGGTTAGACAATTAGCTCTCATGTCCTGCATCACGACATCCAACCAGCGCTTCCTTGGGCGTCCGGGAGGTCTAGCCCCAGGGACATACATAGCAAGGCACTTCCATCCGACATAAATCCTAGCCCGGCGCGCAACGTGGCCATACCATCTCAGGCGACGCTCTTAGAGCTTATCCGCTACCTCACGGACCCCAAGACCATCTCGAATGAATGAGTTACGAATGCGATCAGACCGCGTTACGCCGCACATCCACCTCAGCATCTTCATTTCCGTGACATGAAGCTCCTGAGCGTGCCGAGATAATGCTGAGCAGCATTTGCTGCCGTATAACCGGTCAGATGATGCCCTTGTATATCAGTCCCTTGAGTTTGGGCGGTATCCTGCGGTAGCAGTGACCTCCCAACATTTGACCCAGGCAGCGCTTATCCGGCCATGTCCATGGTGATCGATGCTTCCAGATTCGTGCATGATGGATCCAAGGTACCTGAACTTTTCCGACTTAACGGCTGGCTCAGGACCTATAAGAATGGTGCTCGAGTCCGGGCTCTATTTATACATTTCGTATGTGTACCGCGTAAATTCATTTATCTATCTTAAGTGGAATATAGTGGCAAAACGTTCCGTTCTCCGCTTTCCGCCCAAATTGAATTTATTAAGTTATGAATTTAATAATCATTTTAACATTTCAATAGCTTTGGCTTTCAAATCGTCGCGTATATTATATAATTACGCTACTTATCGTCGCGTATGTTTTTCTTTGACAATTATCTTCTAGTCTGTGGAGTAAGCAAAGAGATCATAGTGGCTAGTCACTTAATTTTATTCTATTTTAGGCTTCCGTACCTTTAAAGGAAATTGAGTGAAAGAGTGGGGAATTGAATGTCTTAACACTAAGTCTCCCTCTACTTGCGGGGTACCCTGTGATAAAGCGCGAAGCTGAAAAAAAAACATATATAAGTATTATATATACAGGTAGTATTCACCATATTTGATACAACATAAAGAACGTACAAATTGGAAGGCGATAAATCAGATTTACGAGCGCGTAACAAAGGCAGGTGTAGCGGCCGACAAATGTTTGTTTGGGACAATCGTTAATATTATTTATTGATTTTGTTTTATTATAATGCCCAATTTATACTAAGTATTCTAGGATATTCTACAAGAGAATTGCTAAAATTAGTTAGTGGAGGCTGTCGGGGCGCAGTCAAACCGACTCGGTGGAATGTATTTGTTTCGTTTCCTCGCTCTTGTGACAAGGCAACGTGCAGTGTTGAGTACCGACAATCAACATGCAATGTTTTAAAAAATGGGAATGTATAAGGTACACTTTTTAAAGTTTTCTAAAATATAAAAATCTCGCAACGTTCAAATTTTTATGCTTTCTAAAAAGTATATATATTGTTTGTCTATGAAAGTTAAATTTATTGAGCTTACAGTATAAATAATGACCTTATTTATAAAATAGTAGAAAGTCACTGCCCACAACATTTTATTTCAAAGACGTAATATGAAAAATCCCGTTTTCTCATTCCCGTATGAAAAATGCTTGCTTAGTGTTTCCCTACTATATATTAGATGTACCGGCAAAATTTTTACTGTTTTATTATAATATAGAAAAAGATATATAGTGGTACTTTTTATCAAGACACGCGCCAGTGTGTCCACCAAGCTAAAAAGTTAAAAAGTTGGAAACGTGCAATGTGTATTATACACGAACCATTTCAAATTACCTTTGAGCCCTTCATAAATCGTACATTAATTAGTCTGCATGCATTAAATTTACTACATTTATTAAAATCCTTCTGTTTGTGATGTATATAAAATTTCTATAATTAAACTCAAACTGTTATTGATATATTAACTAACTCAACTTAACTGACTCACTCACTTCTTAAAAATCTACGTTATTTCCAGATGACCTACAAAATTGATATTTGATATCAAAGTATCTACATATATAAAAAAAACCGAAAACTGGCAATTATTAATAACAACAAGAAAGTAAAAAAACTTAGGTATAAAAGTTAGGTCAAAGATCGCAGGAAAATAAAAAGATTTAAAAAATGGCAAAGTATTAATGATTAATAGTAATACTTTACTTACAAATAGTAATGATGTCCATTTATATTTATATATATATATATATATATATATATATATATATATATATATATATATATATATGTATATCTGCACATATACTTGTGAAATAAGGACTAAGTTAAATATTAAGTAATGAGAGATCCAGACAAAACAATGGGTGCCGAGTTCCGTTCCGAGTAACATTCAAGCTCTAAATTTGATTTGGTAATTTTTTACCACCAGGAACCAAGCCAAATACCAACTTAGTCATTCAGTACAAGCTTTACAGTAAATTGCAAGTATAATAAACCTGGAAGTAAATTTTTTTCGAGTAAAATTTCAAATTTGAATTTTATCCCCAATCAACACGAAAATCTGCAACTATTATTCTAGATCTCTCATTTTTTTGTCAGTGAAGTCAAAAACGACACATTATTTAACATTTAACTTGGCACTTATTTCACATTTGTGTTTGATAAGATAGACGTAATGTAAGTAAGAGTATGTAAACAATTCTAATAATGTAAACAATTTCTTATTTTTTATAATATTCTCACTTTCACATCTAAACTTTCGTACCTACCCTCATTTTATTTCATAGTGCTGCCATATTTATTTTAAATAATATAGGAGAAGGTGGTATCGTGGCTCCTTTTAATTATTAAGAAATATATTTGTTATTAAAATTACGCTATTCCGTGGATTTTTTTTAAACGAAAAATTAATATGAAACTATTAAAATTATACAAAAAATCTGAGAGAAGAGGCAGCGCATTCCCATGTTTGACAAAATAGTTTAAAACTGCACTCGTTAAAACTTTTTAATGTGCAGCAATTATTTTAATAATTTTGTAAATATCAAGTCATATCTGCAGAGAGTTCGGCATTATATTTAATCTTTAAGCACGTGCAATTTTTGTAACTCTAGCATTGACGTGAGGCCTGAGAGGATATATATAAACTATCGATTTTTTTTAAAAGAAAGGCATAAGTTAAATATTTTATCCTTGCGTAATGATCAAAATCAAAGGGCTTAAAGGAAAAATGAGTATAGAAAGAAAAATTACTTTATTAAATATTTGAAAATATCATAATAAAATAAGGCTAAATAATATGGCTTGAATGTCAAAAAAACCGGTCTGTTCAATGTAACAATTTTTTTTTATACCTCTAGTTACTGATTTCCGTTTAAATAATAATTTAGAAAAAAACTAAATTAAATAGGCAGAAAAAAATATCACGCTTTCCATTCCTTTGAATCGGAATCGAATTTCAAATCGCGTACACAGTCATACCACTGTATAATTATATGTTAACAATAATATAAGAACAAATTCTCTTCTTACAGTATTTCTCTTGTATAAGAATATAAAATATTCGACTAGAAGACGCCCAACGTTTCAATAGCCGACCTTTTTCTGAACTTGAGATTGACGCAAGATTGATTGACAGACAAATACCCCGATCAACACCAAACGTACGTAACGCAGTTAAGTACCGTATTCTAGTTGATTAAGTCTTCCACGGCCTCTATGAACGAGTAGCCGTCTCTAATAAATGTATTTAATGCTTTTTCCTGCATACCAGGGTAGGCAGGGGGAACCTTGTTTTAGAACAATACGTTTCCTACTTCCCGTCCAATTTTCGAGTGATTTCGTATTGAGTGGCAGAACTCAATAATATTATAATTAAAATATGACAACCGACACGTTTACCGATGCTGTCATACTGTGCCACAACGACCTCATAATTTTATAACTTGCCCATAATAATATTAAACGTGTTAGCTTAATATAGTAGTAACTTAATGTTTAGTAATCTGGTAAAGATATTCATGGGATAATATCTCAGTAATCAAATTATATATTCGAAGTTGTTTTATAAGAACATCTGGTTTAGTGATCAAAGTACTTGGACGGTTTTCAATGTTAATATTTTTATACGTTTTCTAGAAATATGTTTCTATTTTTTTAACGGAGCAACATTTAAAAAATATATATGGTTTCCAATTTTGTTGCATAATGTTACGGTCCGACTGCAAACGTAACGTAATAATATAATTAAATTATTTTTATTTCCTTGATTTGGTAATCTTTTTGGAGCTATGCCTGTTGAGTGTTTGTAGAACTAATGCTGGTGTTAGGGCACTAATTCGCCGCATATTTTTTTTACCTTCACCTGTACATAGCTGGGTACGCAGAAGGAACCTGGGAACCTATTTTTAAGATATTCTGTTTCCATTAAGACATTTCCCTTTTTTCACTATATTCTAGAGCCGAACTCATTGCCGCTCATTGCCTCTTTACCAGACCGAGGAAGTGAAAATATTTCAAGTTTTAAATAGTTCATGTCCTTCAGTGCGAATCGAATCCACTGTTAACAGACTAGTGTCGCCGTGACCGTGTAAACACAATAGTATTTAGAGTCGTACTCAAATTAATGACATAGATATTTTAGGCCTACATGCTGGTATCTTGATGAGAGGTGTAATTAAGAATGTCAAACATGCCAATGTATATATTCAGATACACCTCTCAATTTCAAATTTAATAGTGTATTTATTATCTTTTCTTCAAACAATGTGTGAGGCAGCGACTGATTGTGTTTCGAGGAAATTATTATAAATGTTTATTTAAATTTATATTCCAATTTTTTCACTCTGATATCGAGGCAAAGTACCGCGTTGAATTCCGCCACTCTACCTCTACTCAAGAATTTTTTTGATCCACATAGTATAACTTTTATATGACTACTGACGTCTACAATTTTAATATATATTTTTTCAACTATAACTTAGATTTAACATTATTTGTAAACCTTTAATTTTCACGTAAAAAAAACACAACGCCGCGTTTTATTTTTTTACTAGCGGACGGACGATCGGACGTGCAACCACCACCTATAACTTGACAGTTTAACCCTAAACCCTTATCCCAATGATATAATGCAAGCAGATGCGGTGATCTTACAAGATAACGATTTCCGCTCGAACAACTTTTATTGCTTTTTACATCTAAAAGTGGGGAGTTTAAGACAATTATTAATTTGTCTATCAGACTCTTAGTAACGTAAAATGTACCAACATAACATATCAATAAAATGTACTTTATTGATATAACGCTATATATAGCATTGTATGTAGTTAAGTAGGCAGTGGGAACCTAGCACACATACACAAAACTACGTTACCCGCTTTCCGGAAAAACGAAAAGATGGAACTCAACGCCGCGTTTTGTCTTGAAATCAGAGCGAGGAATTGAAAATAATTCATCCCCTCAAGTGGGAATCGAACGAAATCGAAACGAATCACAACCGTCGCGTTTAAAATTTCGTAGCTTTTAAATTCTTAAGAAAGATAACTATTTTCTGAAGTAAAGGAATTTAATTTATCCCCCAGATGTGAACTTGACCTATATTAGGGGTCGACAGCTTTGTCTCACTCAATCTGGTTAGTGTAAACGAAATGGACTGATTACATTAGTGTAATGTATGGGAAAGAACTTGACATGCCACGTTTATACTTGTTTTTTATTAATAAAAAAACACCTTCACACTTTTTTTGAAAGAGATGAAGAAAGGACGGAAGAATGCAAGATCAGTGTAAATGGCAAGATATTAGAACAAGTCAATAAAGTGGTATATTTGGGAAGTATGTTTAATAGAGCTGGAAGTGGAAGAAAGAATGTGGAAAGGCGTATTGCTGCCTGTAACAGACTTAACAAAGCCTTAGCTGCATTGATGAGAGGGTGAAACATCAGCACAGTTGTGCGTTTGGCCGTGCACAATGCAGTGTTGGTACCGACGTAGTTATACAGCAGCGAAACGTGGGAATTACAGACGAAGAATGAAAGAAATATGAATGCCGTGGAGATGCGATCTCTTCGTAGGATATGCAGAGTCGGCTTAGCTGATCGAATCTGCAATGAAGAGTTACATAGAATGGCAAGTACTAGCGAGGATGTCACTCAGGTATTTATAGAATGAAGAATATCAGGGTAGACAGGGAAAACGTAGTGCTAAGACAATCGGTTCCCCATTTTTCGCCAAATTCTGGAAGCATTGCGTGTTGAGTGACGGAACTTAACGCCGTGCTTTGCCTCGATACCAAAAGCAAGAAATGAAAATATACATTTTAATAAATATTTCATTTTCTCGGGTAGGGATCGTACCCACAACCAGTTGCATTTACAGTCACACACTTGGGTTCCTGCGCCAAGACTGGCCTCAGGTATTTTATTAATATTTGAGATAGTCTACGAAAGAGTTAGGCGATACAAGTACTATAAAGGGCCCCTTTAGCGTGCCCGTTGCCGGTTCCCTTATCTGAACTCCGCAAAACCAAATTCAGTCTTCAAATAAAATTCAGTTTCCAATTTGTGAGTGCAAACGCGATGGTTGTTGATTCGATTATCGCTCGTTGCAATTTTAGAAAATAGGCATTCTGGTAAGATAAAGAGGCGATATGTGGAGGACAGTGTCTTAATACTACATTGACTCTACCTAAGAAATAAATTTTAATTTATGATTTAAATGCCAAAACAACTTTTTACATTTTTTTCCCCACATAGCACAATATTTTGAAACCTAGTATCCAATATTTCGTTCTCCGTTTTCGTTTTTCGTTTCCGTGGAACTTAATGCCGAGAAACACAGATTACAATCAAACGTTCCACGCCATATTGGCTTTGTCAATAAGAAAATATTATAGAAAAAGCAGAAAAATACAAGGTATTATTTAAGCACCTGTCATATTTATTTGTGCCTCCCTGTTGCCGGGGATTACCCGATCGATGGCAGGTTGCGGGGCAAGTGCCATCTAGGAGCATTAACTTAACTTATTCACTTTAGCATCTTGAACAGCTCTTAGTAGTGGATTTTTATTTAGATGTTTTAGAATTTGCTTTTTTATGGTTGAACACGATATTTTTTCAGCATGCCTAAGAACGAATTTTATAACATACTAGCGACTGGCTCGCGACTTCGTCCGTTTTAACTACTCAATTATTTATTGACTGACCTAGATTATTTCCGTGTACTAATAATATTACTAGTTTAAAAACAAAATATTGAAAACTAAAATTTCAGCCAATTCAATAAAACGGCTATTTTACAGCATTTAAGTCGAACAAAATAATTTATAATTTTTATCTTCCGTCTGTTTGTCCGGCTAATTTTCAGAATAGCTGAACCGATTTTTTTGGAGCTTTCAATTTTTGGGAGCAAAATCAACTAAAATCTCAAAGATTTTAATTACGATTTATTAAGTGCACTAGCGGCCCACTCGCAGCTTCGCTCGCGTAGCACCTATAATACTTTTATTATGCTGTATTTGCCTACACATTGATACATTCAATCATAAACATTGACAGGCTGTATGACAAGATGTCATCGGTGGCAAGGGTGCTCCCGCAAGACTAGTCTTGCGGCCGTAAACAGAACGTTGAATTATTTCATTTTAACATTTTCTCCAAAAGTATACGTCCAAATTACATGCTATATAGCCAAAGATTAACTTAATTAAATATCCTTGATGATAAAATAACTTTCGCTCATAAGTTTCAATATACATGTGAAATAAAAATCGACGAAATGTCACATTCAAATTTTTAATTATTTTTTGATATAAAATGCGTTATGGTCACTTATTTATAAGAGATAGATATATGATGTCGCGGACTTTTTTTAGATTTAATAAAATGGCGTATGTTTATCATACGAGCTTAAAGCAATTCAAAGGCGTTCCTTGTTATGATTATTGTATAACAGTATAGATAAACATGCTAAAATACTTAATTATCTATTTTAAATCTCTTTAATAATATTAAATAAATATTCGTACAGAAATTATGTGCTACAAACAATATCTCGAAAATTTCTGGATTGGGTAGAGGGAAAGGCATTACCCTACATTCTCCCACATTATAGGTACGCTCTTAAAAAAACACGACACAATTGATCATTTTTATATATTTTATTTTACTCACACATTTATAAATAATCATAATATTGTATTATATCCACATTAATATTACTTACGAATATTCAAATACAAAAGAAAAATACGGAACCCTTCTAGTAATTTTCTGACTTGACCGGTTTTTACGCACACTTGCGTAGTTAATACTACAAACTTATACTCGTATGTACTTACGTATATATCCCTTAAAATACATAAATGTGAAATGAGACCCAAGTAAAATATTAAGTATTGCGTCATTCTCGCTTTCGCGTAAAGAATTTAGTACTATTAATCACTAATATTTTGTTAGTTTTAATTAAATTTTCCTACGTTCTTTTATCTAATTCTCATACATCACTTTTTTTTACTACTAAATAATTAACAATTTTCAGATTTCTTCATGTATACAGATGTAAGGCAATCGACGGATCAGCGGTTGTCTACGGGTAGAGGACTTCAGAGCCTATATTTTACTGTTCGTTCACCCGTGTTCACCAGTGATTTAGTAGATATTTGAGAATTTGTGATTTTTGGGAAAAATACCGATTCTTGAAGAAAATTAGCAAATACAGACTGCTGAGTCTGCGCTCGTGATTTTTTTTCTCAATATACCTCAATAGTAGGGCTTTAGTATTATGTACTATTTCAATACTATCGGCCTATAAATCTCGGACATAACATAGAAACAAAAATAGTTTTTAAATGAGCAAAATTTTATCAAAAACTTTCAAGGGTTACAGCGGAATAAAGTTACAGTTTATTTTTTTCCAGAAGTAATTTTAAAAACTACTCGTATTAATTTAGGACAATCTCTGAAAATTTCATAGGCGCAGCTCAATGACAACTTGTTAAAAAATGTTCTCAAATCATGAAACAGCAAAAATTGCTATTCTTATTACTAGAAATGACTACATTTAAATCGATTTTTTACATATTTACATGTAAGTAATAATAGTAAGTAATAATAAAGTGTTTGCGTTTTTTACCGTGAATTGGCTAATGCACTTGAGTGGTGGTTAATATTAACTTTCTCACGCATTTTAATTCTCTTCGTTGAAATCGAACTTACAACCATCGCTTATACAGTCCATCAACAGGATAGCTTCAATAATAAATTTCAAAAGTTATATTTAAATTCGAGATTGAGAAGCCCGTCGCTATTCCGGAAACATGCACGGCTTGTTAGTAATATTATACGAATTTAGCTACATCTCGTCGGCTTCGAGAACAAAGGTATTGTCGTTGCACGTACATATATAAATGTATGTACGTAAGTATGTACGTTTGTCATTAGCGCTGTAACTTATAATGGCGGGGTAGTGGTTAAAAACTTTAGGGCATGTAGTAGCTTATTTCTGTAAAAGTTTATCCTATCTTTCAAAAATACCGGAGAAAGAGATAAAGAAAACATTTCTTTAGCTTCACGCTGTATTCTGCGTACACCAGGATAGGGAAAGGGAATCTAGCGTTCAGAAGCTACATTCCGCTCTGTCTTCCATACAAAATAATACGGAACCCAACTTAGAGCGTGGAAATGAAAATAATTAATTCCCTCGATTGGAAATCGAATTCATAACTATCGCGTTCACCGTCAGACTGCGCAACAACGGCTTACAAATATTTAAAAAAAAACTTTTCAAAACCTTTGAAAAATAAATCTTGCTTATCTTTAAAAAAATATAAAAGAGTTTATATTTTAGCAAAGAATTCACGGAATACTTTGAAATTAAACTTTGGATATTTTTTTCATTAATTAATTCTATAAATACGATTCTGTATAGCCCACAATTTCGTTAATGTCAATTTTTAAAATATAAAATTCTATCTTTTCCCGTTTCCCTAGTAATTCTAGCAAATTAGACAACAAGAAGTTGGTCAAGTCAAGTCGGGCAGAGGGAACCTAGTGTTAAGACATGCAATTCTCCACTTTACGATCCACTTTTAGACATTGTGTGTTGAGTGGCGGAACTCAACAACCTGTTTTGTCTTGTTATTAGAGCGAGGAAATGATAATACTCGGGTCCCCAAGTGGAAATTGAAACCGTCACGATCACACTTACACGCTATACCTGCCGCTGTAAAAAATCACAAAAAAATAAAAACATCAACCTAATTAAGTATTTCTTAAAAACGATAATCAATAAGCGTATTCGATCAAAAGAGGCTCAAGTTTGTATTTATCTAAGAAAACATTTTGTATTTGAGTTCATTGAACACATTTAATTAAATGAATACTGCTATGTGCAGTGTTACTTGGCTTGTTAATACTGTCTGATGTTACAAAGATAATTAATAATTGTTTATTTGCCTTTATTCAATGTTAGTATGTTTAGTAACGTAGTGGCCCGGTAGCACAGTATCTGACTGTAAACGCAACGTTTGCAGGTTCGATTCCCACCAAATGGAATGAACTATTTTCATTTTCTCTACGATTATAATATATGACGGAAAGTAAAGTGTAAATAAAAAAAATCTGCTATGTATACCTATGTGGGTATAAAATATATTTTCTTTAATGAAACTATTTCACAGGATTAATTGTGTATATTTAGTACTATATATTTTTAGAAACCCGTCATTTCAAACACTTCCAGTAGTCCGTGGTCACGAGTAGACTGAGATGGCACTCATGAGCTGATTGTATCTTGCCCTCTGGTATGGTGGGTTTGAGACTTCAATTATTTTATGAGTGGGTCCCAGATGGGAGAAAGTTTCCAATCGTCTTCTCTATTGAAATAAGGATGTTTTTGTATTTCAATAGTCTCCAGAGGGCAAGATAAAAATCAAATCTTACTATAAAAAAAGTCAGTAAGTAATGTTCAATCTTCTTTATATTTTCTTTAACGTCTTACACTTACATTCGTAGAAGATCGATAGACTACCTAAAACTGTTTTTTTTTTTGGTATTTTTAGCGACATACTGTATCCTGTACATAGCAGGGTAAGCAGAGGGAGCCTGGGGACCTAATGTTGTTACACTCTGTTCCCATTAAGATATTTCTGTTTTCCACTTTTCGCCGAATTCTGCAGACAATGCGTATTAAGTGGCCAAACCCAATGCAGCACTGGTTACCAGACCTAACAAATAAAAATAGTAAATATTTTATATCCTCACGTAGAAAATCGAACCCATAATATGTTGCATGTACAGTCACACGCATATACCTTGACGCCACGCCTAGCCTTCTTTTTTTTCGGCTCCGGCTATTTTATATCCATTATTCGTATTTACTCATTCTTTCCAAATCTCAGTTGCTGCCTAGTGCATGTTGACTCGTGACCCTCAATGCTGTACTATATCTTACCGGAGCACCAAAATGTAAATAATTAATTGCCCTGAGTAGAGATTAAGCCCACAATCGTCTTGCACTGTGCCACGATGGCCTCTTTTCACATGTATTTGCAATTTAAACAGAGAAAAAAACCAATCAAGTGAGGATCTGACTCGCCCACCAACGGTTCCTAATAAACATAAACTTTGAAAAGCTTAAGTATATATTAAAAAAAATCAAATCAGCTTCACGCTGTATCCAGTACACAGCAGGGTAGGCAGAGGGAACCTGGTGTTAAGACACTCCGTTCCCTACTTTCTGCCGAATTCTGGAGGCATTGCGTGTTGATAATATACAATAATTGGTTGAGATTCTGTCCTCTTAGATGGGTTACAAAATAACCCGTGGTAAAGAGAAACAGTGCCGTAACGGGGGACGATAAAAAAAGTGTTATTTTAATACGCAAGTTACAAGTCTTAATGTACATATATTATAATCTAAGTATTTCACAATTATATTTTTTTTTAGTGAGTGTATAGGATGTGTGTATTTGTGTTATGTATAGGGTAATGTATTATAATATATGTATATGTGTATGTATGTGTTGTGCATTGTAACAGTATGTACCTTGAGTATAAGAAAAAAAATTAATAAATAAATAAAATAAAATATGCATGGCAATACACATAAATAACATAGTTAATTATGAATAATACACACTATATATTTTTAATACCAAATTAATCGAGACGAGTTCGTGTATTGTCGTCCCGAGTGTCGCGACCGTCGTTCTGTCTATATAGGTGGTGGTGATGCTGGAAGGCAGCGGTCGAGTCGAACTCTTAAGTACTACGGTACTAATAAATATGATGCACATAAAGACTCGTACCAAGTATATTATAAATATAATATAATAATTCGAAGCCTATGATGGCACGATCTTTTAGGATCGAATTTCTTATAAAGGCAATATATGTGTAGGGGCGACACATATTGTGGATCCAAGTGATCTTTGACCAATATTATGATATTGAATGTTGCTTGACGTCGCGGAAGCTGACGTGATGGGCTTATGCGAACTGTTATAGCGACATTAACTATGTCGTGGCTGATGCCGTCTCGCAGTACGCTCGCGATACGTAAGCTGTGCTTGTATGGCGTTGGTCATTGACATATTATATACCACTTCTACGACTTGGTATACGACTAGTAGGTGTGTGGTGCTATTTTATGTCCCAGCTCCGGTGTATGTAGTAGTGTCCGCCTGTCTCATACGGGTGTGTGGTGCTATTTTATGTCCTGGAACTCTGGTGTATGTAGTAGTGTCCGCCTACGGTTCGAGACACGACTGTGGGGTGTGTGCCGTGCGTTTATTTAACATATCGGCCGCCTTGCGGTAGTGCGTTCGTTCCAACGACTTATATTGATCTCACAAATCAATCAACATCACGAATCACCATTCTAATACAATCTTAATATAAACAAGCGTAACAAGTACCTTCGGAAAGATCACACACAAACGTCTCGGAGGGTTCAACGATGACTGTAAAGCCACGGTCTGGTCGGAACTCACGGTGTAGGGGCGGGGCGGTGCCCGTACTCTTTCTTCCTTTTATTATAACTAGTTCGCAGTTATAGTGGAGAGGAAGATAGGACGCGCTCTTGGCTTTTCCTCGGACGAGCTTCGAGTTATGACAATGTCATATTGTCGAGTTTCCAGTTATCTAAATAACTGACACAAGAACAACTTCTGATGGCAAATATTATATCTTATTAAAGCGATACCTTCTAATGGCATAATATGGAATTCTTAATACTGTTACCTCTGAATCTCTAAAAGATTTTGGGTTCTTCACGATCACAACTATAAACGGTTCTAACCACTAACATCACGAGCCAAGGCATTATTTATTAAATAATATTTTCAAAGGAGTTTGGGATATCAGTTACAGCATATAGAGTTTGAATTTTATATTATTGCTTATAATGGCGGAGTTTTACAAGGAGATGTATGAATGTGATGACGCCTCAGTCTCATGTAACAGCGAAACGCTGAGTCTTGATGTAGCTGAAATGTGGTAAGTCAGCGGGAGCAGATGGAGTTACTGCCGAGATGATCAAATATGGTGGGCCACGCGTCTTGTACTTGTTCTGGTTTTTGTGCCATTTATGCTGGAAATCAGAGGAGGTCCCAGACGATTGACGGGGTGCGGTCATTATGCCTTTGTATAAAAGCAAAGGTTCACTGATAGACTGCGCAAGCCATAGGGCTATCAGTTTGATTAGCTTAGGTAGTAAAGTTTATGCTAAAGTTTTAGCGAGAAGAATGCAAGAGAGATCTGAAAGACTGTTGTGGGAGGCCCAAGGAGGTTTTAGAACTGGAAGAGGGTGTATGGATCAGATCTTTTCCCTCCGCATGATCACGGAAATTTTTTTTTCATTCATGAATGGATAACTTATGCTTAAGTATGCGAGCGTATGCACTCATTGTATTAAATTAACTATAATATATAAGATTATAATATTTTTTATCTACAATATAATTTTAAATTTTGATTTTTCGATTTCTTCCCTTTATCTATATTGTAAGTTCTCACTTCATAATACTTAATAAAGTTAAGATCCACGGGATGTACCCTATACGTTTTGATTACACGGCGGATCTCTTACAAAACTCGGCAAAAACGATACATCAATACCCGTATCTTTTGATTGGGTTGATTTAGGAGCTTGATTTTTTTATTCTCTAAGTGACCTTAGACCAAAATATTTCATATTAATTTGAGCTTACCTTCACGTTATCAGTAGTCTTAACAGACGAACAAACAGACAACAAAATAATCGTGTAAGTATTTCGTTTTTCACTTTTGAGGCAAGGAACCCTAAAAATTTAATTATATATTTTGCTGTCAGACTTTCTGTTACAATAATTTCTTTTAAATTGGCTAGGGCATGGTGTGACAGAATGTTATAACTGTATTGTTGATGTAGAATTTTGTCTTTCCATATTTTTTATGCCGTCGTGGCGTAGCGTACTATATACAGTAGTTATGGGTTCGATTTTCACGCGGGGAAACGGATTATTTTCATTTCTATACAGGTATCAAAATAGTGGAGTTGACTGAACATGCAATATCTCAAAATTGCGTGCGTGGGGAACGGATAGTCTTTTCATTCATTAGGTACTTAATCGCTCTATTTTAAATTAAACTATTTTAACCGGATTATTCGCGTATAAAATAGTTAGTTTCATTTATAATATGCATAAATAGTTTAATATATAAAAAATGTGTAATAATCGTGAAAATTAAAGAACTTATTAATCGCTCTATCTATTAAGGCTATACATCGTGCAACTAAAAAAGTATCTCGTATAGTAGTGAAAAGAAAGTGAAGAACGGAGAGATCTACAATAGAAAATTTATTATTCCGTAATATGCATCTAAGGCGTGAAAATAAAAATCGGAATATTAAGGATTATGTAAATTAGACGATACCGATTAAAATAGAAACATGAGAAAATCCGATCTTTAAATTTGTCATTTACATTTCATTGCGTAACATTTTATTTATTAAAAAGTATTTTATAAATATAAATATATTATATTACCTTAGATATAATATATATTGAAATATAATTATAATCACGCAAAAGTTGGTTAATAAATATTGATGAAATTAAATATGTCTAATAAAAATTTACACATCCAAAGTCACAGTATGAAACTGCAGTGTGTAAGTTATGCTATATAATAATGATTTCGATACTTTTGGTGACAACAGTATTGTATTGTAGTGTAACATACACTCGTTATTTCAAAAAAAAAAGTTAATTTGCTTGAACATAACAATTTTAAACTATTTTATAATAGATCACTTCAAATTTGAGCACAACCGATAATAAAAATATTTTAAAAAATATTCTAAATTCACTCATCATTTCAGTCATTTTATAATACACTTTAACAGTTTTAAATAAAGAAATGCATTAATGGAATGCACAAATCCAAATAATACGGAAACGTATTTTTTTATATCGGAATAAAGAAGAAAACGTTGAATAAAAAAAAAGTATTATTTATATTACCAGGAAAACTAAATAAAAAGCAAAACGTAGCTCTCTCACGCTTGTTCCTAAGTAAATATCAAATTCAAACAGATTTCGTTGGAAAGATCGGAAAATAAAAGATATAAAAATAAAAAATCGTAATTTTTTCTTTACACGGCACAAAACTTATCTCATTAAAATATAAAAATTAAGAATTTTTCAGTACCAAAATAAGTAAAAACTAAAAAAAGAACGTTTTTAATAATAGTGTTTGCTGTTATAAAATAAAAAATCGTAATTTTTTGAAATAAAAAATCGTAATTTTTCTTTACACGGCACAAAACTTAAGTAAATCTTCTTTTACACTGTATCCACAAATCTTATTAAAATATAAAAATTAAGAATTTTTCAGTACCAAAATAAGTAAAAACTAAAAAAAAGAACGTTTTTAATAATAGTGTTACTAAGTCTACGAAACCGCGTAGCAAATTCGTAGCACGTACAAAAACACCCGAGGCCTACTATATATATTAAGACAAAACTTCGAGATTTTTCTTACTCAATATAACTAAATTAATATATTCAATTATAATTATGTACAACAAAATTACTATTTCAATTTACATTTTCATAAGCCAAAACCAAACAATTTATAGAATGAATAGCCACTTTGAAACCGTCACTTAAACTGCCGACCATATTTGCTGTTGACTACAGAAATTCAAAAAAATAATAATTAACTTTAAGAATCTAAAATTTACTATAATAGTAATAGTAATATAAACTCACCGATGTATAATAACGTGTGTATTAACTCCGCAAGCGGGCGCGGCGGGCGCGTGGCCCGGCCGCTGTGACAGACGTCCGGTGGCTCGCGCGTAGGCGGCCGTCTGACGTACCCCCCTGCCTCAGCGAGTGGCGCACAGTGGAGCGGCGTAGCTACATTTTGCTTGGAAGCTTCTAGCTATAAATTATGGATATATTGATATTTAGGGAAAAAAAATATTTTATTATTTATATGTACTCAAACATAATATAATAAAATATTGAAACCGTCATGACGCAATGGTACAAGCGTGCGACTAAAAAAAATATTCGTTCCGAAAAGTTGTTCTGAAGTTATTGTTGTAATCAATTTATTTTTTTCTTTATCTATGTTTAAGACAAATATNATATATGTTACTTAAAAACATTAAACGCCTTTAATATTATAAGTATTTATAAATAACGTGAAAGCGAAAACTATGTGGGCACTGTGGGAAAGTCCTTAAAAAGCTCTCTCGGCTCTCATCGAGAACGTAAAAGCGACGTAACCCTCACTTTTGGTTGAACGCGACGCCATTTCGTCGTACACTGATTTTGTACTTATAAAATTATGTAAATTTATCTTCATACAAACGTTAATGTATTGAAAAGCTTGTTTTTCACCAACATTTTTCAATATATATTTTTGGAAATATTCTTTACCTAATTATGTTGCGATGGTTGTAAATAAGAGATATATTTTCACTTTTAATGCTTTTTCGTGAATGTTATCGTTGTTTGCTAAATTGAATTTGGTTTTAAGTGTACTGTGAATGTGAAAACCAGAACCAGCAATAAATTACTATATGTTTTTTTTTATGGAAAAGGACAAGGCAAACGAGCGTTCGGGTTACCTGATTGTAAGTGATTACCGCCGCCCACGACCCCGTGCAACACCAGAGGACCTACAGGTGCGTTGCCGGCCGACAAGGTGGAGATAGACGCGCTTTGTGAAGGTACCCATGTCATATCGACCTGGAAACACTGCCCTGGGTAGGCCATTCCACAGTTCCGTGGCGCGTGGAAGGAACTACCTACGAAACCGCACAGTAGTGGATTGCCACGTATCCAGGTGGTGTGGATGATATTTTGGCTTATGGCGTACTGTGCGATTAGAAAATTCGGCGGCAGGTAACAGGTCATACAGTTCTTCAGAACACTCCCCATGATAAATGCGATAGAGAACGCACAGCGAGGAGATGTCTCTACGCAAAGCCAAACTATCAAGCCTTTCACAGATTATTGGGTCCCCAATGATTCGAATGGCTCTACGTTGTATGCGATCGAATGGTTCAAGCTGATACTGGGGTGCACTAGCCCAGAGATGAGAACAGTACTCCATATGAGGCCAAACCTGGGCCCTATATAGGGCCAAACGATGTTTTGGCGTGAAGTACCGTCTCGCTCTGTTGATGACCCCTAGTTTCTTCGAGGCCAACTTGGCCTTGCTTTCCAGATGATCGCGATACTGGCAGTCACTCGAAACATTAAGGCCCAATATACTGATACTGGGCGCGGCTGTAAGGGGAATGTTCTGAAAGACTGGTGATACGATAAATGGGATTTTTTTTGTGGTTAACGCGCAAACTTGTGTCTTCAGGGGGTTAAATTGAACTAAGTTCCTTTCACCCCATGAGGAGACATTGTCGAGGGATGCCTCAACAGAAGATACAAGTTTATTTTGGCACTGTTCAGCGTTATTTCCGAGAAAGACTTGCTCGGCCGGAGTAAACAGCGTCCACCGTGCTATCATCTGCATAGCAACGAATGCTAGAATCCTCTAACATGTCATTGATATGCAGAAGAAATAGCGTAGGGGACAGCGCGCAGCCTTGGGGAACGCCAGCGTTCACGGGCATATATTTAGAGCAAACAGCGACCTTGACGCTGCGCCCAGTGAGAAAGCTGGCAATCCACTTCCATAAATTCTCGGGAAGCCCATAGGATGGAAGCTTTGCCAGGAGCGCCTCTTGCCACACTCGATCAAAGGCCTTCGCCATGTCCAAACTAACTGTCAGGCCCTCTCCCTTGCTTTCAATAGCCGCAGCCCAGCGATGGGTAAAGTATACCAGAAGATCACCGGTTGAGCGACCATGGCGGAAGCCATATTGTCGGTCATTAATCAATCGGTGATCCTCTAGATAAACCAAGAGCTGGCTATTGATAATGCTCTCCATGACTTTTGAGAGCAGGGAGGAGATAGCAATAGGCCTGTAGTTAGATGGATCGGAACCATCGCCTTTCTTTGGGATCGGGTGGATAAGAGCGCTCTGCCATGAGTCTGGGACTACGCTGACTGAGTAGGAGTGCCGAAACAAACGCGTTAGCACCGGTGTCAGCTCAGGAGCACAGGAACGGAGCACTAAGGGAGAGATGCCATCTGGCCCGCTCGACTTGTGGATGTCCAAAGAGGACAGAGCTCGCCTAACAGCTGTTTGGTTAAACTTAACCTCAGGCATTGAGCACTGGCACCGCGGGATGGTCGGCGGCTTTGTTCCTTGGTCATCCAAAGTCGAGTTTGAGGCAAAGAGAGCGCCCAGTAGATCGGCTTTCTCTTTTGCCGTGTGGACCAAGATGTCATTTCCCGTGCGTAATGGCGGAAGCGAAGGCTGGCTAAAGTTACCAAGTGCCGCCTTCGAGAGCGCCCAGAACTGATGAGTTCCGGACGGGTAGCTCTGAAGCTTCTCGCCAATTTTGGCTATATGCTCGGACCTTGCTCTGGTAATTTGCCGCTTAAAGAAACTAGAGGCTCGGTTATACTTCCTTTTTGACGTTTTCACCTCCGGATCCTTAGCAACCAGTGCCTCAGCCCGTATATCGTATTGTTTTGTCTACATGAAAGATAAAGTCAAAAATTCTATAATATCTTAATCTTCTCGTTGTTGATAAGCAGTGAAATTGAAATATTTTAAAACCGTAAACATTTTTATTTTATTATATAAAAAAATATTATATAAAATAGCAAGGTCGGCAGAGGGAACCTAGTGTTAAGGCAAAAAAATGTATAAATAATATAAAATATTCTGATAAAACAAATGAATACAGTAACTTCTATCGTCTTCTTATACATGAGATCAGTACCGGCTATTGCCAGGGTCTGCTTTCCGACTCCATCTACTCCACTTTGCACGGTCTTCAGCATCCTCGGTAGTTAGTCCATTGGCTCTCATGTCCATCTCAATATACAGCCATCATTTGCTTTGGCGCCCGGGAAGTTTAACACCAGAGCAGACATAGTAAGGCAATTCCTTCTAACATGGTTCCAAGGCCAGCGCACAGCGTAGCCACACCATCTCAGGTAATGCTCTTAGAGCTTATCCGGTACGTCACGAACTCCAAGACTACCACGAATGAATGTGCTGCGTATGCGGTCAGACCGTGTGACGCCACACATTCACCTCAGCATCTTTATTTTTGTAAGTAAATTGTACATTATTATTAAATTTATATTATATGTGCCTAAATATTTCACAAGAATGGTCAAATGAATTTACTGACAGCGTCTGAACCAAATAATAGAACTTCCTTTTCAACGCGACATTGAAAATACATAAAATCGTTCAAGTTAAATAACATGTGAAGATCGAATCGCAAGCAATCGATCGGCAGCTGTCGCTATGTTGGCAGTTTCCTCTTACAAATAGTAATGCTTTGTTGGCCGAATATTTCCATTTACCTGCCAATCGTTAATATTTTTTTAAATAAGTTTGTCTACTTATTGCCTGAATTACTTTTATTTTATAGTATTTGTTGCCAAAAATTGTTTTTTTCTCCTATCCAGATTGTTTAATGAACTATTATTGAAAACGTTCTTAAGGTTTTAAGGTTTCGTACCCGAGAAGGAAAAAATGGAACGCTTATAGGACACTACACTTTGTTTTCCATCTCTGTCTATGTCATGACTGTTTATTTTAGATAGTGTGGAAGTGTCAGCTGTAATTAATATTAAATATTTAATACAAGCAAAGAAAAAATCTGAAAAATATATTTTTTTTGATATTTCAACGAAAAAAGAATTAGTAATAATCATTATATTTTTAATTTATTTCATACAACAAATAAAATGAATGCATACGACAGCAAACTTAAATTTGTTAACTTTTATATATTGTACTTCTCGTTGACCTATAAACTTAAAAATGGTATCGAACCCTCAGTGGGATAATCTGACTCGTACTTGACCGGTTTGTAGTACTTATCTCCACTCTCTAACCAACTGTCTGACTGACAGCAGAGTAACGAAAGAGTTTTATATATAATATAAAGATAAAACCTCGGCGTTGAGTTCTATTGCCCAAATACTGAGCGACAAGAATGTCGTCAATTTACGGGGAAAGTGTGAGGGAGTCTCTAAACTAAAGTAAACTTTACCTCTACCTCTCTAAACTACTGCTATAAACATTACATTCGATAGTACTTATATTTTTATATTTTGTTACGAAAACAAAAATGTATTACATTCTAAAATACATTTTCAGAGTATTGATTTTCAAAATTATTTGAAAAACTAAATAAAATAATATACTAAGCAGAGAGAATCTAATGATAAGACGCTCACTTTTTCACGCCGCCCAAGTTGCCCTCAGTGGGAATCGAACCCAAAACCGTTATGTTTACAGTGCAATTGGTTAAATAACATTATATGTATGTGTATATATAAAATAAACAGCCTATTACAATATTTTTGTCCATAAAATCCAAATGTTCTACATGAGTGGGCGACTTATCTCTCGTGCCTCAGCGACGTCTGCGTCTAAACAACGCGGGTGATAACAGGTATAGAAGCACCTTTATTACTGTGCCTCTCATTTCAAGTTCACTGTTTCGTAATGGCTATAATGTAATATCAGTTTCAGCTTTTTGTATATTATTTTTGTATTTGCTTAAGACAGTATAATGATGAATATGTACATAAAATAAAAATAAATAAATCAGCTTCACGCTGTATCCCGCACACAGCAGGGTAGCCAGAGGGAACCTAGTGTTAAGAAACTCCGTTCCCCACTTTCTGCCGAATTCTGGAGGCATTGCGTGTTGAGTGGCAGAAATCAACGCCGCGCTTAACCTCGACACCAGAGCGAAGAAATGGAAATATAAATTTAAGTAAATATTTCATCTCCTCAAGTGGGGATCGAACCCACAACCAGTCGGTTTTATAGTCACACCTCGTGCCGCTGCGCCACGACTGGCCTATGTACATAATATATTCATTTACCTTGATAAGTAAAGATTTTTAGAAATTTCTTACCAAATGAGCTGTGGCGCAGGGGCACAAAGTATGACTGTAAACGCGACAGGTTGTGGGTTCGATCTCCACTCGAGGAAATTAAATATTTATTTAAATTTATATTTTCCATTTCTTTGCTCTGGCTCTATATGCCTCGAGAATCTGGAGGAAATTGCCTACCCTACTGTGTGCGGAATACCGCGGGAATGATTAATCTGCCCATTATATAACTATAATGGTTAGGTTGACCATCATAGTATCAGTTTCTATAACCAGTTCATACTGAGACTTGGCACATGACCAGATCCCATCACATGCTTCTGCCCCTTAGCATCAACAATCTCTTCCTCTTGTCTGCCACCGTGGAATCTGTGTTATTCTTCGAATTAATGTTAGATTCAGCTAAATTTGTATTGGAAACTGAGTCGTTTACTAATAGTATTGACATAAATTGAGATAAAGTAATATGATAAAATATGGCTGCAAACTCATTTAAGTCATGCAGAGAGATGAGCAGTGGGCATTGCAAGGATATATCAAAATATATATTTCTTCTTTTTTGGTTGTATCTTTAAACCTAAATCGTAGGTCGCTAGCCTCCTTCCTCCTCACTTAATTTTATTTACATATCCGCTTTCTAAAGTAAGTAACTCAACTTTTGATGGTCGCAAAGAAGTCGCACACACCTGCCTCTCTAAAGATACGGCACGAGTATGTACAAAAGTACTTTCAAAGCTTCTTACAGATGCAATAAGCTTCGTCATACTTTCGCTACTGTAATATGAAATTTTTAGATATTCATAAAAATCTTTACATCCGCAGTGTATGTATGTGTATTTATGTATTTATTTTTTTAACTGAAATACAATTGAAACACACAATTACAAAAAGCATTATTGCAACCCACACTGAGGTGTAATTCCATGAGCGATGTGGATGTTATAGACAAAAGGGAACGGAATATCTTGACACTAAGTTCTCTCTATCTATCCTTCTTTTTGCAGGTAAATACATGAAGCTGTTCATACTGTTACAGTATGTACCTTGGTATAAGTTAAAAATAAATAAATAAATAAAATATGCATGGCAATACACATAAATAACATAGTTAATTATGATTAATACAATCTATATATTTTTAATACCATATTATTCGAGACGAGTTCATGTATTGTCGTCCCGAGTGTCGCAACCGTCGTTTATACCGTCGTTTATATATAATGGGTGCAGAACTCGGAAGGCAACGGTCGACTCAAACTGTCAAGTACTACGGTACCAATATATATGATGCACATAAAGACTCGTACTAAATATATTATAAATATAATATAATGAATATATATAACTATTTCCAATTCACTGCTCTGGTAAAAAAACAAAACAAAGCACAGCATAGGGTTATATTTTGCCACTCTACACACAATATCTAAAATTTTATGAAAAATGGGGAGCGGAGTGTCTTAGCTCTATGTTACTTGTGCCTACACTGCTATATGCAATGTAAAGCTTATAAAACAAAATGAAGAGTAAATATGTTGTATGACCGCTTATTTTTCTTATTTAAATAAAATCTGAATAAAACTATTCTCGTTAAGGTGAAAAGAAATCAATTTTCACCTAGTGAGAAATTAGACTTAATTACTCCTAAGTGAGTACACTAAACCTACATAAATATAAAAACATATAGAAATAAAATATATCAAAAATAAATAAAACATTTGTTTAAAAATTTGTAATTCCAGACACAACAGACCGCGTCACAACACCCCGCCCGTACTGTAACGTACTACGCGCGTAGCCTTTCTACGGCGTAGTACGGCACGCCCACGCACTGCCGTCTCTACATCGTATAAATGGATCCACTGACTGCTACTGCTTGCTACTACTTATGATTTTATTTTGAAAATAGTTCAGTACGAATAAATGAATATTAAAAATAAGAAAATATATTTTTATTATTATTAATATTTTTTATAACTTCTTAACAACAATTATAAAATAAAAACGCGTTTAATAAATTAGACGTAGCTCTAATCGTACGTTTTTTATCAAAAAACGTACGGTTAGAGCGCTTGGATAGTGCAAGAGGCGCGGGTTCGAGTCACGCTACAATCACACTTTTATACTATTTTAAAATATTTTTATCCTTGATGTGGAATAAGACTTTAAAAACCATTTCGTCCATTTATATTTTACAAAATTCACTCACATTTTCTGTTAAAAATAACACATTCTCTAAATACCGCACTCCTATTGTTAGCAGTTTATGATGAATCATTCATTAGTGACATTGTTTTACATACATATACTCGTATACTATACATACTAGCCTAACTGCCCGAAATTTCGGTTGCGTGAATTATAAAATGTAGAATCATTTATGTTGTCATTCTTGTAAGAATTTTGAGAAGTCCTTTCTTAGTGCTACCCTATAATCCCTTATATGGCAAGTCTTAGCTTAGTACCTATTCTACACTGTATAGCTGTGCCTTATTTGTTTAGTAGTACACAGATTTTAAAGCACCGTTATAGAGAAATATTTTGAAACGTATAAATACTTGGGTAAATTGGTAACATTTATTATATAAATAAAAATATATAAACATTATTGAAAAATTTAAGCCAGTCGTGGCGCAGGGGCAAAAGCATGCGACTGTAAACGTGACTGGTTGTGGGTTCGAGTCCCACTCTAGAAAATGAAATATGTAATGTTTACATTTCCTTACTTTGGTAACGAGGCAAAACGCGGCGTTGAGTTCTGCCCCTCAACACAAAAATATCTTAGTTGGAACGGAGTGTTTTAACACTATGTTCCAAAGTTCTTGTATCATTCGTTTTGATTTTATTTCTTTTATTTTTGCACTTAATTTTATTTGAACATGACGAGATTTATTTCAACTTCGCCTACCCTATTATTAAAAAAAGATACACTTTATGATAAATTACTAAAGTNACTCGAAACAAGTTTATCTTGCGAATGCGCTGCGTGCGGATGAATTATAATAAATATAAATATTAACTTTAGTTTTAAGTAAATTTGAAAATAGAATATAGTGTAGTATTTGTATATATTATTATTAATTAATTTTATTAAAAGTTAATATTCACTACAAATATCTATGACAATCACGTACTAATTTCACCGTTATGATATTTAGTATGGTTTAGAAGGCCAAAGACAAGCCTAGAACACTTTAAACAAACCTATTTAAAAATTTAACTTTAAATCAGACTCACGCAAAAAAAAATCAAGATTATCTTCGTAGAAATCTGTATAAATGGTGTTCTTACAAAAAATATATGAATATATTAACTGAGGCCCGTTGTGGCGCAGCGGCACGGGGTGTGACTGTAAAACCGACTGGTTGTGGGTTCGATCCCCACTCGAGGAGATGAAATATTTACATAAATTTATATTTCCATTTCTTCGCTCTGGTGTCGAGGTTAAGCGCGGCGTTGATTTCTGCCACTCAACAAGCAATGCCTCCAGAATTCAGCAGAAAGTGGGGAACGGAGTGTCACAACACTAAGTTCCCTCTGCCTCCCCTGCTGTGTGCGGGATACAGCGTGAAGCTGATTTATATATTTTATTTTTGTATTAACTGAATTGCAAACTTCCTCCATTTTGAAGTCTGTTGAAATACATGTTCATATGTTATTTTATTCATAATACATAAAGATTAAAGCGTTCAGTACAAAACCTTCGCTTTCCCTTGTAATCTACAGCGACGGATCCCGTTTAGATGGACCGCCGATAGCGTCTAATGGATTGAGTGTAAAGCTTACCAGCCATTATTGTACTATTCGACTATTATATATAGTTGAAAACTTTTCCATTGAACATAATGATTTATATGTAAAGTCAATTATAAATATAAAACATTTAAACAAAAAAATAGCTCGAGGCCAGTCGTGGTGCAGCATCACAAACGTGTGACTATATTTTCATTTCCTCGTTTTCTGAGTTCCGCCATTTAAAAGTTTCCAGGTTCCCCTTGTCCCTGTTATGTTCCGGATACAGCGTTAAGCTAAAAAAAATATATTCGGTGTTACTGATGTAATTGAAGTATACCTCTGTTCGATTATTGTGAGTGTCGTAGACGAACTACGCTGATATTTTTTTACGTTGAAAACATGTTTATTATGCTTGTCAAATAAACGCTCTTCTATCCTACACTCTTTTTTATCCTAGTCAAATAAGTCTCATAAATAATAGAAATAAGGATATAATGATGTACTCGCATAACTTATTTTTTTCTAGTTATCAAGTCACAATTTTTGTACAACCCGCCTATTAAAAAATCTAACATCAAATGAAAGCGCTTGATTTGTAGAATTTAGTAGAATTTCACCATTAAATGAACAAAAGAATTTTTTTAACTAATAAAATATTTTAATTAATTGTTTATATAAAATGAATTTGCATATATAAGATTTAATAGAATTGATAAATAATTTTAACATTTAGTACGATGCAGGCTTTCACACATTGTAAGCCTCATGATATCAATACAATATGAGACCAGCGCACTGAAACTTCAAAGAGACGGGCAGTTAAGAAACTTCCTTGCACGTTACACAACAATAAATTCATAAGTATCGAGTGTCCACAAACACTGTATTTTAGTAGAGTTTCCAAATAAATGAATTTTTGATTTTGATTTCTGTATTAGATTATTGGTATAATCAAAAATGCAGGTCTCAAAAATTGGGTAGAAGACGGTGATCAATGACACTGGAGATATGTGATGTATCCCCCAGAGTGCATGAGAGTCTATGAAGAGGTTGATGACAGTGGACGAGGCGAAAGAGGTACGCAGAGACTATAGTGTTTTTCGCTCTATTCTCTCTGGCTCGCTCGCTAGGAACAGAACGTAATTTTAAAAAGAAATCATTCCTCCAAATTTCGAGTGAAGTGGTGAAACCCAACGCTGATCTTTGTTAATGTGATTAATGAGAAACTTAATAATACATTGAATGTCATTAGTGCTTATAATTAGAGGATCCTTCACTAACAAGCAATTTTCCAGTCAGGAACAGAGTATCTTACGACCAGATCTGCCTGTCCCACTACAAAGCGCATATTCGACGTTGAGTCGACATTCAAGGCTTAAAACTGCATGCTAGCATCTTAGAGCATCTTAGATACTTGATGCTTAAAAAAACACTGCAGCGTAATTTATTGCTTTGCTGTTAATAATTACATTATTGGTTTAGTTTGTTTTTTAGTTTGTTTGGGTAGGCGGGGGGAACCTGGGAACTTAGTGTTAAGACACTCCCTTCCCCACTTTCTGTCGAATACTGGAAGCGTTGCTTGTTGAGTGGCGGAACGCAACGCCGCGCTTTGCCTTGTTAACAGATCAAGGAATTAAAATTTTTCATTCAATAAATGAATGTGTAATTAAGTTCAGTGAATCTACAATGTTTAGTATACAGGATGGAAGTGTCAGTACCACTTTATATAGAACCACAGTTTTAACTACTCTATAAAAGCCTAATTAATACAATTATTTTTTTTTTCTCAAAAATGAAAAAGTATGTTTTTTTTTTCAAACAAAATAAATAATAAAATTATTGTTGTAATATAAAACGCCGTATGTTACGAACGACGCACGCATATATAAACCTATCAAAGGAACCCGCATATGCCTCATTTCGAAATCAAGATGTAGGTATTGGCGGCAAAGTTCAAAGTTGATTAAACTTTAGTAGTATTTTTGTAGTAGTATGTGTTTACGTTATTGGTATCTATGGGTAACTGCGTCACACGAAATACAGGTATGGATAAACATCGTGAAATGAAAAAAAAATCCTACGTCTAAACTGTTGAGGTATCGTGATTAATTTCTTAAGGTATGGGTTTAAAATATTTTATCCTATATGCTGTCCCCGTAAGAGGAGCGCTAGCACTTCCATCTGGTATATAAAAACTCTTCCAATTCTAAGTGACAACACACATGACACACCTACTGAACTTAGAAAGTTGAAATTTAGCATCTACTCGAGAAGGAAAATCAAAAATACGATTTCAAAACGGAGAAGGTTTTCAATTCATTTGGTATATTCTTACGTCTTATAGACAATGCAAAGTTGCGGGCGATGACTAGTATTATATATTATATTTTATTTATTATGTTTTTACTAGTATATCACATTTTATTTTAACTCAATTTCATGAATTTAAAATAATATGTATTGATGGGAAGCTCAAAATGGGAATTGTTTTACTAATACGATTTTTTTCATGCTTTATCCCGCACACAGCAAGGCAGGCAAGGTAGGCAGTGGGAACCTAGTGTTAAGACACCCCGTTCCTCATTTTCTGCCGAATTCTGGAGCGAAACTCAACGCCGCGATCTGCCTCAACACCAGAGCGAAGAAAATGGAAACATTGAATATTTCATTTCCTCGAGTAGCAATAGAACCCATAAGCTGTCGCGAGACGTTATATGGACTTTATAACGATTATAATAATATATATTTTTATACACAAACAAGAACATAATAACAGTTTAAGCTAAGTTAAGTAAAATTTAAGTTAAGTTTAAGCTATTTTTCATTAGGACATACATATAAGAAAATCAATCAAAACAAAAGACCAGACAATATTTAGAATTAAAAAAAATATTGTCTTTTGTCTCGATAGTAAATATGCTAATATTTTCATTTCCTTTCCTCTCTATGATAACAAGACTAAACGCGTCGTCGTCGGCGCGTTATATCCCGCCCCTCGATACGCAATACGTCGAAATTTGGATGGTGTTTGATTTGGCGAAGTTGGAGTGCCAAACGGAGTGCCTCTGGAATCTATAAAAAAAATACTGTAACAATACGTAGGTACCTATAATCAATAATAGTATGCATGGCAATACTTTTACGTTAATTATGAATAATCTTGATATAAACTAGCGTAACAAGTACTTTCAGCAAGATCACACACAAACGTCCCGGAGAGTTTAATAAAGACTGTTACGGCCAAGTTCTGGTAGCAATTCTCTGTGTAGTAACGGGGCGTAGCCCTTATACTTTCTTTCTTTTACTAACGAAAAAATTTTGTCGATTGTCGAGTTTCCAGTTACTTAAATAACTTATTAGAACGATATTTTTTGATGGCTTAATACAAAACTCATGTGTGTGTGTCACTGTTACTTCTGAATCTCTTAAAGATTTTGGGTTACTCACGTTCACAACGATAAAAGGTTTTAAGGACACATCACGAGCCGAAGCATTCTCGAATAAATATATAAATAAAAGGTATTCGAGAAATCAATTACAACAATATCAATATGCGCAAAACGTAAACGCAATGACTCCAGAATTCGGCGAAACGTAGGTAACGAAAATATCTTAATGGAAACGAAGTGTCTTAAGATTAGGTTCCCGGGTTCCCTTTGCCCACTCTACTATATTCAGGATTCATCGTTAGCTAAAAAAATCTGTTGGCGTCTAATTAAGCCAACAAGTACAAATTTTATTCGAAGTTAATACTATTGTTAAAACTTAAAAACTCTGATTAAGTTCTGGATAGCACAAACTTTGGTAGTTCCGCCTTCTCGCGAAAGCCAAGTTAACTTTGAAAAACATACCTCCAGCAAATAGCTAGGATGTTTCTCTGCAACGACAACTGGTGTCTCAGTGACTTTTAAATTTCTGATTATTTTTACAATAGAGGGACACAATAGAGGGAGTGAATCTAGTATCATAATGCTGTTCTGTTCTTTTATTGTGGCGTTTCGAGCATGCCACAATTGAGCACAAAATCACTTCGCCAATGTCACGTTCTATAGAGAACACACAAAAGAGGTTGTACGGTATCAAAATGCTCTGTTCTTTGCTTTCCTGATTAGTACATATTATGTGGTAAGTAACGTTGAGTTCTAATTATTTGATATTGAAAATGGAAAAAAAAATCTAGAATGTAATAATTTTGTAGGACAATTTTTAAATAAGAATTATGTTAAGATGAAGAAAATAAATTTGTATGTTTTATGTGTGTGTTTGGTGAAACACAGGGTGCAACTTTGGATGTTATTGAGGCCGTCGTTATGCAGCGACACTGCGTCTGCCTGTAATTACGACAGTTGTGGGTTCGATCCCCACGCAGGTGAATGAGCTATCTTCTTTACTTCACACTGGTAGCAAGACATAGCGCTGCGATTGCGTGTGGAACCCCCACACGCAATATTTTTAAATTTGATTGCAAAGTGGCCAAAGGGAATGTCTTAACTGAAATGAGTGAAAAGTGGAGGAGGATAAATATAGTGATTTTATATTTCCATGAAAATAAGGTGATTCCTACAGATGTTAGTTTTTATTATTTAAACCTTTAGAAAATTACATTTCAAAAAAATCTTTAAAACTGCATAATAAAATAACAAGAGCGATATGAAATCGACATTATGGAAAACGTAAAACAAAATTGTTTATACCTTCTTAATTACTCTACTAATTAAGTCCATAAAAAAGCAGCCTTCTTGGACTGTGCCGTTGATTATATTTTCTGTTTAATGTTCAGAAACCAGATGTTTCGTTTAGCGTTTGTGTATTGTGAAATAAAAAATTGTAATTGCTTCGCGTTATTGCTTACGTTTAGTGGTAACGACGCCTCCGTGGTGCAGTTTGATTATGATCGACTGTTTACGCGTTGGTTGTGGGTTCGATTCCCAATAAGGAAAATGTTTTTATTGCTTGCGTAGAGGGAACCTAGGGCTAAGACACTGCATTCCCTTCTTTCCGCCGAAATATCGAGGTATTGCATGCTGAGTGGGGGAGTTTAACTTCACACTGCGCCTTGTTACCTGAACGAGGAAATGATAATATTAAATAATTAATTTCCAAAATCGAGAATCGAACCAAACAAATTATTATCTGAATGCGACGGTGCCGTTGCATTCAGATAATAATTCCGTCGCATAGTCAGACGCTTGTGCTCCTGCGCCACGACGGCATCTTTTATAATCGGCATATGTAAAACAACAAAGAGTTGTTGTTTTACATATGCCGACTATAAAAAAAAGTATACAGCAATATAATTTTATAGTACCAATTACATTCGAAATGGTTACTATTGGAACAGAGTATAACCGTTTCTATTGATTTCGCGTTGCGTCCTCCTGTACGAATACTTGCTATGAAATGGTATTCAGCGCGTTCCTATCGATATTCTATATGAATGTGAGGATTTTTTGAGATTAGACTACAATGTGTGTGTATTTGAATGTAGTTTTGATGTTGTGTAGTATTTTATGGAATGTGTAATATAGAAGATTAAAATTATTGATATTAGTTGTACATATTTATAATGTTATCTTTTGAGATGATATAAATTCTTTTGTACCCACTTTCCGTCGAATTTTGAAAACATTGCACATTGAGTGGCGGAACTCGACGAAGTGCTTGAGCTTGAGCTGCGTTACCAGAGCAACGAAATGAAAATATTAAATATTTCATTCCATAGAGTGGGAACCGAGCCCACAACTTGTCGCGATTACACGAATGTAGCCTTATGCCACGCTGGCCTCGAAGTGAGGAAAGGAAGTGTCTTAACATTAGGCTCCCAGGATTCTTTTGACTACCCTGCTATATGCGGGATACAGCGTAAAGATAAAAAAAATACAATCTTAATTAGGAATCATGATTTAAAATAGTCTCAAGTATCGAAACTCAACGTCGCGCCAGCGGGATCATGGCTGCCGAGAGGAAAGAACGAAAATAGAGGGAGAAACAGAAAATAATTCAAAGATTGAATTATTTTCGTCAAACCTATATCTCGTTTGTAGTCCCAGCTCTCCCACTACTCAAAAGTTTAATCAAAAATTATTTAATTAAACTAAAAAGTAGTTTTATAAGCAAATGTGAACTAGATACTACAACTACAATTCTAGATGCAAGAGGAAATAAAATAGTAAGCAGCTCAGAGCCACCGGCCGTTTTATTTCTATTTACAGTCAACAAAGCAAATGCATTTCCAATTCTACTACAGTTGGCCAAAGGGAACAAAATAAAAAACAATTAACCAACTGTGGCTGTGAGAGAGTGGCACAGTGGTACAGTGTGTGTCTGCTAACGTGATGGTTATGATTTCGAATTCCAAACGAGAATAAATTATTTTCAATTTATCACTCTGGTAACAAGACAAAGAGTGACGTTGAAATTCACCACTCTACGTGTAAAATAGAGCAGTACATGGGGAACGGAATTTCGTAATAGTATACCTACTATTTACTTTACCTTTTGTGTATCCTATATGTGGGATACAGCCCGACATAAGAGAAAGAAATTTTATAAAAAATCCAAAAAATACGGCTTTTGTAAATGTTGTTTATATTTTAGTGTGTAATTTCCCCGAGTGGGAACTAAATGTAATGAAATATTTAATATTTCCATTTCCTTGCTCCCGTAACAAGACAAAGCGCGGCGTTGAGTCCCGCCTCTCAACACAATGCCCCGAGAATTTGATGGAACTGAAAAAGCGCTTCCTTTCTCACTTTCCACCAAATTCACACTTAATGGAAACAAAGTATTTTAATACTTGATTTCCATGTTCCTTCAGCTTACTCTGCTATCTGCGGAAAACAGCGTGAAGCTCCCTTAGTTCCCCTACACTCCGTAAACAAAAAACCGTAACTCCGTAAAAGTAAGTAAGTAAGTAAAATTTTAAGCTCAAAATTAGTGATACACTACTCCACATAAAAAAAAGTATAAACAATATGAGAGCAATTACACAAACTTGTATAAATCAGTTCTGTAACAAAGCTTTACGGCCAGTGGACTCGATCGCTGCACTATGGGAAAACGATTAAAACTTAATCCCGACTATTGAATTACTGTAGCGTACTTTGTACGGGGTGACTCAGATATCGGTCATATTAAATGGAAAATATGGTTTGACATAGTCTGTACTATTTTGTCTATATATACTAATATTATAAATTCGAAAGTAGCCCTGTCTGTCTGTCTGTGACGTGATCACGGCCAAACCGCTGAACCGATTGTGATGAAATTTCATATAGACATATTTGAGGGCCTTAGAATAAACATAGACTACCGTTTTTTTATTTTTTTTCCTGTTCCAGGAATTTCGTCGTTTTAAGAAAAGTTCGACAAAAATCGTTTTCCTTCCGCTTGTGCTCCTGCACCAAGACTGACCTTAATATATTGGTTTTAAATTAATCACATTAATTGTTACTAACTCAAAAGTTTTTAAAATTATTACATTCATATCTTGTTTGTGGCAACAAATGTCAAAAAAGCAGACTGTTTTTTTCGTATTAACAAACACCAAGACCACAGAGCTACATCCTGTCTCATCGTATCGTAAATACAAACTTTCCGTATAAAAGTTTTTATGTGTAGCATACGTCGTAAATAGTTTGCAGTTCAGTGTATAACCGCTTCGCTCTTTATTGTTACTTGTGTAAGAATTTCTATAGTCATTATTTTAGCTTCAGGCTGTATCCTGCATATAACAGGCTATGCACAGGGAACCTGGGAACCTCGTGTTAGGACACTCCATTCTTATTAAGACCCTTCCATTCCTCTCAACACGCAATGTCTCGAGAATTCGGCGGATATTCTGGAGCAGAGTATTTTAACAATAGATTCCTCTTCCTACAGCGTTAAGCTAAAAGACCAATGAATGAAATGTGAGTGAATGACAAACGCAATTTAATATTTTTTTTATTACATTTAAAATTGGTAGAGAGCATTCTATTATGCCACTAAAATAACAAAGCAAAATTTGGCGGAAGGAGTAGTAGTGCCGTAGTACTAGATTAAAAAATCAGCTCCACGATGTATCCCGCACGCAGAAGGGTAGGCACGCAGAGAGAACCTAGTGTTAAGAAGTTATTTCCTACTTTCCGCCGAAATCTGGAGGCATTGCGTGTTGAGTGGCGGAACTCAACGTCGCAGCGTCAGCGCTTTGTCTTAACACTAGAGCGAAGAAATATAAACATAAATTTAAATAAATATTTCATATACTCGAATGGGTATCGAACCCATAACCAATCGATTTTGCAGTAACACTTTGTGCCTCTGCGACGACTGGCCTCAAGTCTCTATTAGATTCTCTCTGCTTATTCTGCTATATGTAGAAGATATCGTAAATATTAAAAAAATATATATAGAACAAAGGCGCAGCGTTGAGTTCCACCACTCAAAGCGCAATGCTTCTACAATTCGGCGGAAAGTGAGAAACGGAGTGTCTTAACACGGGACTCCCTCTGCCTACCTGCTACTGCTACGTCCGAGATTCTGTGTGAAAATGAAAAAAAAATTACTAGTAAACCTACAAATAAGTAAAAATTACTAAAACCTACTGCACTATGTGATCTTTAGCGAGAAAGGAGGATTGAAATAAAGCAATTTCTAATGAAAAAGCGATTTGTAAGCTTCGAAATTGCTCCGATTAAAAACCCACCATGTGAGCTTTGAGTTTATGAATGTCAATTGCGAAAGCTTTTTAAGGAATTCGTAGAATAAAATTTCTGTTGAGGGTAAACATGACTAATGTGGTTTCGATTTCCACTCAGAAGAGTATGTCATATTCATTTCTTCACTCTAATAACAAGACAAAGCGCGGCGTTGACAAAGCGTGGAGTGGAGTTGCGACGGTTAATGGTTTCAAAAATTTATCAGAAATGGAGAACGGCTTAACACTAGATTATTTCAGTATTTCTTATATGTATATGTGGATATTCCAGCGAGAGGCTTAGATATATAAAAAATATTCTTATCTTCGAAAAAACATTCTAGTCTTTGAGATCTTGAGTGGCGGAACCCAACGCCGCGCATTGTCTTGCCAGAACTAAAAATTGAAAATAATATAATTTTTGTAATGGAAATCGAACCCCCTACTGCGTTTACTGTAACCACGATGGCTTCACAGATTTAAATCAGCTTACATATTGTTAATCTCAAATATAGCAAAGCAGTGAACAATATTATATTAGGAAATACATCTTAATTGGCTATTAAGTAAGGAGTATTCCAGTAATCCCTACATACAACGTTCGAGTTCGCATTTCCGAAGACAAAGTAAACTCCATTATAGTTGATCTTTTGATAGTAAAAGTTGGTAATTTAAATGTCAAATAAAATATATAGGTTTTTTATTGTATTTAAAATAGTTATTTTGTCATTTAAGGTTCATCTATGTACATTCAATTAATATTAGTAGAGTATATTTATACTTGTTTCTGAGGTCATTGTGGCGTTGTGGGTTCGATTTCCACTCCAGAGAAAAAATAATAATAATTTTTTGCCTTTGGTAGCAACACATAATGTTTTAAAAATTGGACGGACAGTGACGAACAGAGCGTCTTAACACTAAGACCTCTCTACCTACTCTGCTATATGCGCGAAAAAGCTTAAAGTGAAACTAAAGAAATAAAACCGACATGATTTTCTTACTTTAAAAAAAAATACAACATTTCTTTTCTTTTAATTAATCAAACAACGTAATCTGCAAAGGAGATTTACCAATTGTGTAATTGTATAGAGTATTATCGTGGCTTAAGATTTTCTTAAGATGGAATGAGATTATATGATAATACTCTGCCAATCCGACGACAATGTGACTAAATACATGCATACATTTAATATATCATATACTTCGTCGTTTACACCTTGAGTTTATTGTTTATTGAATTAAAATTAATTAGTTAGTAACTATTTTTTACAAATGAATATTTTTAATATTTTTGTTATTAATAAAAATAACAAATAGTACCTACTAATGCAATTCTTAAAAATAATAAAAGTGATTATACTGACTAGAGAATTTTAAAACTTTGGGGCCAGTCGGGATGCTGGAGCTCAAGCGTGCACTGTAGACCGGTGCGACAGGTCCAGAGTTTGATTTGCACTCGATGAAATAAATATTTAATATTTTCGAAAACGAGGCAAATCGCAATGCCTCCAGAATTCGATAAAAAGTCGTGAAAAGAAATGTTTTAATGGGAACAGATTTTCTAAGCACTAGGTTCCCAGGTTGCCTCTGCCTTCCCTCTTATATATAGGTACTGACTAGAAAAAAAAATTGTATTAAGCAAACATCATGTGCGCGAACTTATGTCACTCAAGCGATATTTCCAACGCTTTTACAAATTTAAACGTAACAGGATTTGCCTACGCTCATCTTGAAAATCGTCCAAGAACATAGATTTCAAATCCCGCAACGTAAATTTTTTTTTATACATTTTGTAAAACAATATTTCTTTTCTGTAATCTACATAACTTGTAGTTAATTTTCAAACACGTCACATAGAATTCAATATAAATTGTAAATTAAAAAAAAATAATCAGCTCCACGCTGTAATCCCGCACACAGCAGGGTAGGCAAAGGGAACCTAGTGTTAAGACTTTAAGTTCCCCACTTTCTGCCGAATTCTGGAGGCATTGCGTGTTGAGTGGCAGAACTCAACGCCGCGCTTAGCCTCGATACCAGAGCGAAGAAATGGAAATATAAATTTAAGTAAATATTTCATCTCCTCGAGTGGGCATCGAACCCACAACCGGTCGATTTTACAGTCACACTTCGTCCCGCTGCGCCACGACTGGCGTCATATATATAAATTGTAGATCAGAATAAAACATTTTAATAGTAAAATAGCTTCGTTTGGAAAGGAATGGACAGACACGTCTAACGAGTCCATTAAAGGGATCAGACGAATGATCTCACCGTGAAAATTTAATATAACAAAATAATCCAACAAATGTGTAGGAAAATCACTTTCTCTAAATATTTTTTTTTTATTTAAACTAAACAAAAAAAACTTTAGCACGTCGTGGCAAGGCAGAAGTTTGTTCGATTTCCACTTGGGGAATGAAATATGTAATATATTCATTTCCTGCAGTACCTTGAAAATTCAGTGGAAAGTATAGAACGGAAATGTTAATGGAGAACCGATTAGCTTAACACTAGGTTCCCTGGTTTCCTCTGCCTACCCTGCGAAGTGCAGGATATAGCGTAAAGTTAAAAAAATATTAGAATCCCAGCGCAGTGGGACTGAAAACGTTACGGTTATGAGTTCGATTCTGTCTTAGTGGACTAAATGGTTTTCATTTCCCTTCAAAAACCAAGATTAAGCGTGAAGTTCAATTTCTAGGCAACCCTAGTGTAGTTTATTCTACTATCATGTATTATTGTATTATTCTTAAATATAAATTTCATTAGAAAAGCTGATCCCTACAGATTTAAGCAATGGGATCTTAGGCCATTAGAAAAGGCTTTATAGCACAAAACCATGTGCAAGTCCGATTTTTTCTCAGAAAAACATGTAAGTCTCTATAACGGATTATCAGATACCACTACTAATAGTATCTACTAAAAGATATGATAGTACCAATTCTTCACATAACATACACGGGACATGTTTATATATTGAAATATAAATTTAGAAACTCAACTAACGCCGCGCTTTGTCTTGTTACCAGAAGAGTTGTTTGGTTCCCCCGAGTGGGGATCGAATTAACAGCCGTCATGCTTACAACCAAACGCTGTTCCGCTGCCTCTGACAAAATGACAAATATATTTGAAAAAAAAATCTGAAAAAAAAAATGCATAATAATCAAACCAAATACATCTTCCTAACGTGTCGGACGAACCAACAAATCAGACACAAAATCCAGCTTTTACAATAACTTTATTTACATACTTATTTAGAAAACGTATAAAAATTTGAACGTAGCGGGACGTTTATACGTTTTCTAAATAAGTATTTTTCTTTCCTTAGTGTGGAATAATACTTTAAAAATGTTTAAAAAACTTTATTTACACTTGTTATATACACATATACTCTCGTAGTAACAATATTTAAATATTAATTCTAATGACAAGTTGTCTTGACAATATCTTAGAACGTAATGCGCCACCTAGTACCGAGTAACGAAACGTTTCTCACAAATACATTTCTTTACTCGCATTTTTCGTATCATTCATAACTACGCTGTTTCGGTTCACACAAGTGCCGAATATATAAGTGCGTGTACGTATATTGATAAGCTGTGTGTTATGTTTTAAACTTTAACTATTAAATAAAACTAAATTTAAAATAACTTAAATTCTAGTATACTTCAAAACTTGAAGTCTTTTTAACATGCGGCGGAAAGTGAAAAACCCAAATTGTTTTAATGGAACGAAATGTCTTAGCACTAGATCCCCTCTGCCTATTTTGTGATGTGCGGAACACTTTGCGAAGCTAAAAATAAGATCTGCATCAAAATACGGAAAAGTGAAAAAATGCATCTTACTCAGCTTGGTAAATAATGTACAAATGTGTTTTATACATATTCAAAATGTTACGACACCGCGACATACTGTATGCGCGCGAACGCAATACGACTCGATTCATTGCTCCAACTGAACATAGCAAGTTATACAGTATCAGGAGTAACGAGTAACGTAACGATACGAAAGTAACGAGTACTGATTGTTATAGTACCGAATACATACGGGTACGCTCGATTTCGTTACTTTTACACCTCTAGTGCCGTGTCGTTTGTGCTTATATTGGAAATCCACCGGAAAAGACGCAGCACACTACCGCCACTTAATACAATCGATAATGGAAACAATATCAAATGACGTCTTCGTAATTACAGTGACATCTATTACTACACTATAAGTAATTTATGCTAACATATATAACATTATTAATCACAAAAAGGTATTTTTCATAAATTCATCAGCATTTCTGAGACAGATTTCCAAACGTGTTTTAGCATTAATTCGTATTACAGTGACGCGGAGCCGGTCTAATGGACCCGTTACACAACTACATTAACATATCTCCTTTGAATTGAATCTCAATTATTGCGTAGATCTTGTAATGTACATTATTTTTTTACCTCCTTTAAAAAAAGGAAGTTATTTGTTTAAAATGTTATTATGATTTTGATTTACGAATCATGAAGGTCTCAAAAGTACCTTGAAATGCTTCATATAAAATGGTGCTTCATATAATATTTAAGCCTTTGTACATCCTATGGTGAATACCAAAAAATATTAAAAAATCTTAAATAAATATAGGCAATTATCGACATTTTAATATCGTTATATAGTGATTTTTTTTGCAAATTCTGGACATTTTAATCTTCAAACGATTCCCGCGTGCCGCTAATGACAAGTAAATATAAATTCTCTCAATAAATGGCGGCGTGCTCTGGTGGAAACAGAGAGGATCAAGAAAGGCATCTTCTATACTTATTATATAGTATAGAATGGAATATATACGTGTAGATTGAATAAAAGTGGATTTTATGTATAGAATTTTTTAACCAACTTAAATAAAAAGAGGGTTATCAGTTTCACATTAATGTATATGATACTGTTGAAAATGTATAATATTTGAGTGTCTATATAAATTACCAAGCACGTGTATTCAATTGTGTAAATGGATATTTGTTCACAAATATCTCCAAAATTAAAAGTCATATCGAGATGATGTTTTTTTATTCAAATCAATTAAAAATATACATATATTATAGAAGGTAATAGATATGGAAAATATCGTTGTAGTTCAGTTGGAATTTATCTAAAGATGTTTGTAAATTTTAAAAGTTTTTAAATTAACAACATATTTAAGTTTAAATGCTCTTTCTATACTGTGTATTATAGATTTAATTCCCACACTGGAGAATATTTTTAATTAATATATTGTTTTCTCCTTGGTTAGAGTAATTTAGTTCATACATTTAAAACTCAACAACGCATAGCAGAGTATACAGAGGTAACTCACTGCGTCGTGAGCGATGAAATTTAACGCCGCGCTTTGTCCGCCTGAGCAAGTAAATGAAAATATTAAATATACAATAATTCTCTTGAATGAGTATCAGTCACAACCGTTTACTGCGTAACGATAGCCTCTGAAATATAACCACAGCTTGCTATCAAAATCACTTAATTACACTGATATAACAAATTAAACGATTATTTGTCATAAACAAAGTATTGATGAATCAGATTCCAACATCTATATTAAAGGATTAAGATTGAATTTGGTCCTAAGTGAATATACGACAATCTACTTTGAAAACTTTCTTCGATAGTTGTTGTAACAAAATTTGAGTTGGTTTTGTGATTGTTTGGAGAATGGTTTGAATGGATGTGTATATTAGAGATAGTGTCATTCTAGTATGACAAGTTTTATTGTAAAATGTCATAAAAAGAATGAAGAAGAACGTGCTTAGGTGTCTTGGGCACGTCACGTCAAGTGAAAGAACGAGTGACGAAGGAATGGCAAAAGGATTTATTTTTTTAAGGATTTTCCATTTATTGAGAAAAGCTATAGGCAATATATATTACAGCAAATCAATAGTTTCAATTTAACCCATTGTACTTATGGCCAGAGTTTCCTCGAGTAATTAGAATATGTCATGTATCGTACATAACTCTTAGCAAAGCCGTAGATAAAATTTTGCAAATTTTATTTAAAAAACAATAATATTCAAGTAGCGCAGAAATCGAACCTGACATAATATTTCATACCTAAAAACTGCCTTTGGTAATTTTCATGAATAAATCCGTTTCACATAATCGAATATTTTACTGTAAAATACTGGATAGCTATTTGAAACTTTCACATAGATATCAAATATTTATATGTTATAGGCGGTAGTTATATTTGAACAAATAAGTTAAATACATGGCGCAGGGTCACAGCGTTTGGGTGTAAACGCGGCGGTTGTGGATTCGATAGCCACTAAATTGGATTCAATTATTTTTCATTTCTCCGCTCAAGTAATAAAACAAACCGCGGAGTTAAGTGCCGTTAATTGCTCGAAAATACGGTGGGAACTTGACTCTAGATTTCTTCTGCCTCTCTCTGTGTGACATACAGAGTGAAGCTAAAAAATCTTTATAATAAGACTCTTTTTAAATTTCAACCCTGCGCTTTATGTTATTACAAGAGCGAGTATGAGTAAACGAAAATAATGTATTCCCCCGATTGTGGTGGCAACTGTGGCAATGCCATGACGGTCTCACTAAAAGATAAAGTAGATTTTTTGTTTTGTTTTTAAGGCCTTTAAGTTTGTATGGTCAAAAAACTGTTCCATCTTTAAACAGAAACAGTTATTATATTAAAAATAATTTGATAGCTTTTATTATTAATCTGTGTCACTTTACTCTTCTGATAAATGTATATCTATAGTTTAATTAAAAAAAATAGTTTTATTTTATTTTTAATATATAAACAAATTAATATTTAATGCACCCTTAATACACTTCACTCTAATATACACCTTTTACTTCAAGTTGCGCACTTATATATTTTTTACTTGTTTATATATAATTTTTAATAAAGCAATTATTTTATTACTGCTAAATTACCAGACAGCTCTGCCATCCCATAAAATTAATTATATTTCCCTTAATATAATTTCTTATATTTACTTAAAGTATATAATCAAACTATTTAATAATATTATTAGAAATGATTAATTCATTTTAATTATATTACCAAAATGCTCGTGGTCTCCGTACTAATAGCGTACTACGTACTAGCTAACGTATATTGTTATAACGTATAACAGAGACATGATTAAACAATAGTTTCCTAAACAGTAAGATAAGTGATGCGCGCTATGATATTTTTAGATGTGATCGAGACATCAAATTTTCTCATAAAAAGTATAAGTTATGATATACGCTAAGCAGATGTACTATGCACAACGGAGGAGGAGCGAGTTTTCATGGGTAGGTGTCGAATTAGTTTGGATAACAATAGATGCGCCTGGTTTCGGTATTACTCAACGACGAGCTGTACACTTAGGTGTAGCTTATGTACCTGGAGATATTCTTTGAAATTAGCTTATGTGTTGGACTCTTTGAATGCCACAATGCAGGCCCATCCAGATCATCATGTAATATTATTGGACGACTTCAATATGCCCAATATACAATAGGATTCACGAGGAGGGCCTACCTGCGCAAAAGAAGGCACCAATGAAAAATTTAACACTGCTATTACTTTTGTGAATGCATTACAGGTTCATGGGCTCCTGCAATTTAATAAATATTCCAATCTTAGTGGAAATACTTTAGATTTCGTTATAGCTAATACTAACTTAAATATATCGATTTCAACCAATCTTTTACTAAGTGAAGATAAATATAACCCTGGATTAGAAATAGAAAGTTGTAAGATTTTTATAACCGAGTTTCGTCCTAAAAAATTTATAAAATATTTATTTCAGAAAGCAGGCTATGATCATGTAAAGAAGGAACTTTCTTTATTTGAGCAGAATATTATTTTTCAAAATAAATCAGTAGATGAATCTTTTAATTGTTTTTGTGAAATTTTATATAAATCATTACGTACTTAAGCATGTCGTGGAAGGAAGACACGATTATCCTGTCTGGTACTCTAGAGCCTTAATACATGTTATTATTAATATACGGAAAAAATATAAAACGCACAATAAATGGTGATTTATTGAACTATGATGAATTTAAACTTTTGAGGGTTAGGCAAAAATAGATCGTTAACCGTTACGTACTTTACATACAAGACCATATACTGAAATCACGGGAAGTTTTGCACACATATATTAGATTAAAACGTAAGAAAGGATCGAATTATCCCTGTATCTTGTATTAGGATAACGAAATATATGACGACGAACTAAAAATCTGTCAAGGTTTCAATAAATATTTCAAAAGTATCTTTGTTAATTCTACGCTAAATTGTAACTACGATAAATTATAATATTTCTTCCTTTTCAGACGAAGATTTATATATGACTAGCGGCCTGCCCGCGGCTTTGCCCGCTTGAATTAGATGATTATTCATTTCAGAAATAGAGATATTACAAACAGCCTTAATTATTAATTTATTTATTTGGATAAGTATTCACTATATTCTTTGTAAAATAACTTATATTAGCTCCTGTACAGTTTTTAAATTAATCACATATTTTAAGTAAATATATAATTGGTATACAGAATATACATAGAAAGCACGTTATTAGGCATTTTTATATAATCTATGAAATAATCAATATTTTCGGTCAAGTTCAAGTCGTACTCATGACCCGGGAGTTTCGTACCAGTTTCAAGAATGGAGATACACCAAAAGAATAACTTATTAAAGTTGTCATTTTGTATCAAATTAAGTACAGATTAAAATTTGTACCTAATAGTTTTTTTCTGTGACACAAATACAAAAAGTTGTCAATTTTTGAAAAATAATTTTGGAATTTTCCTTTATACGTGCCGTACCGTAGTTTTAACTTCTTAACAAATTTCGTAATTGTGTATCAACGGGAATTGTATAGTTTTGATAGAAAATGCGACAAATAACGATGCATAAACCCTCATAGTTTATCGTCATTTGATTGCGATGATTTAGAAGATAGATTTTTTTGTGCTCTAAGGGAATATAGACTTGAACATTGAGGTATCTAACCTTTAAGCGATCTTGTACAAAATCCTTTTGACAGACAGACAAACGACAAAGTTATCTTAAAAGGATTTTGAGGTGTTTTTGTACTCTAAAATACCCTTGGCACATACATACATGCAACATACAGGTAAGTTATGAAATAATACTGCGGGATATTTTTACAGTGTCAGAGCATTTTTTTCTTGAGATATTTATTTTTTATACGTTTTTTAAAATAATATTAATAACAAACGAACGAACGGACTGAAGAACCTATTCAAAACATTTCTTTGAATATTAAATCATTTTTTATCACTGTGTTAAATAATTACGAATTAAGCTAGACTGTAACGAAGGTAATTTTCACNCAGAATTGTGTACTTTTTACGTGATACGTGTTCACATAAACAGACAAACAGACAAACAGACAAACAGACAAAAATTCCAAAAATGTTGGAAATGGATTCTGTTAATTATCCTTTAACACCCTGGCATTTTTTTTTTATATTTTCAATGTACAGAAACGGCTTTTCTACAGATTTATTATAAGTATAGATTAGGCTTACATAGACAGAAATAAAGGTATTTGAATCATTTAATATACGAAAAGGTTCTGGTAGTGATAATATATCTCCAATATTTTTCAAAAACGGTCCTAGTGAAGTTGCTTTAATGCTTTTATATAATATATCACTGAGTGAAAGCATTTTCCACTCATTGTCCCTATATATAAAAAACATCATCAGATCATTATTTCAGATGCATCTGAAATTACAAAATATCGTCCTATATCGATTTTGAATATATTGAGTGAAGAGCTAGAAAAATTAAAATATACTAAATATTATAATATTTTACTCTCAGCATTACGTTTGCATCACTTTTGGCATACCCTAGGGCTCACATTTAGACCACTGCTTTATAATGTATATCTCTTTGACATAAAAGTTTGTCTTTTGCATTCAAAGTTTTCAATGTTTGCAGATAATAAGAAGGTATAAATAAATGGAAGGAAGGAAGATATAAATGTGAAAAGTACTGCAGATGGCTTATTGATCCAGAATGACTTAGATAGGTTAAGTGAATATTATAGAACCAATAGAATCACTGTGAATGTAGAAAATTGCAGTCAAATTACTTTTACACGAAAAAAGACATCCATCGATCACGCCTATATTATTAATAATTTTTATCGGAAAGTAGTGAACCGATTTACTACTTTCCGATAAAAATGTGACCATACAAATAGACAGACAGACAAGAAATTTAAAAAAAATATGTTTGCTTTCTATTATTCTTTTTAAGTGTCCCTATATCCATTTTAGTGAAAATTATTAAATGTACAAACTAAATATTTTTACTGTTTTATTATATATAGAGATAAACACATTCATATACACACATATATACACATATGGAGCATTTTCTCTTAGTTTTATATTATTTTATAACTCTCTATAATACATATTATTTTGTTATCCTTTTTTTGGTTTTTTTTCGAGGTTAAAATATGTATCTTTTTTTTAAATAGGTAATTTTCAATTGATGTGTAGCTCTGTACTTAAATTAATACTTGTAAATGGGAAAACTGTAATTGGCTTTATTTTTTTATACAAGTTTTTATTGGCTTGTAATAAACAATATACTGTTATTTTCTTTTTAATAAATAAATAAATAAAATAAATAAAAAAATAAACTTTTGTTAGTCTTCGGTTTGTTTCATTTAAAATTTATCAACTTTATTTCAATTAAATATTACTAGAATGTATCAATACACAAAAACTATGAATATTACTTTAAATCATTTACTAGATTCTTATACTGTCTAATTTATTAGATTATAACCCTATAAATAACCCATCGAATAAATTATACAGTAAATTATGAACTCCTTTTTTGTATAAAATAATGATTATTCAGTGATAGTAATTTAATTCAATTCATATATTAAAAGTATGCAATTTTACTTCAATGTTTTCTTATGAGGTTTTCACGCAAAATTTTCGTCCGTAAACCAACTTTACAAACAACCAGTCATTATTTTTTCTTCGTTAATAGACGACAAATAAAATGAAAGTCAAAAGGCAAACGGAGTTCATTTTCATTAAATTCAAAGTGTACTCGAACTTTTTTAATATAAATCGACAATTTGTTTAATACCATTTATCAGGACATCAATTTAAATTCAAGAGACATCGTTTCTCAATGCTTTACTTCAAGGTTGGTAACGGGAAGCCTTTACAAATTGCTAGTTTGGAGTAAGTTAAAAGATTCAGGTGTTTTTTTTAATGTAGGTTAGGATTTATAAAATTAATTTTTAACAAAAAGTTTTTGTTTTTTTCGACTTCAAACAACGAACTAAAAAGTAAAAAATAATTTTACATATTCTAAAACGTACTTTGATTTTCTTAAACAAAAATAAATAAAAAAATATTTTATTATTTTGAAGTCGATGCTAAGTAAAACAAACAGGCTTAGTAATTCGATATTGTAGTAAGGTTGATGTAGCATTAACTTGACATTATTAATTGATTAAAATGGGACCACACGAGAAGCACCAGCTTTCAAATAAAAAAAAATCATCAAAAAAAAAGTTCACCTGGTAAAAAGTTCTGAAATAACAAACATAAAAAAAAATACAATCGAGTTGGTTATCAATTCTTTCCTTCTTTTTGAAGTCGGTTAACAAATTAAAATCGAACGTGCATTTATAAATAGGTTCGAGTTGGCAGAGGAAACCTAATGTTATGACACTCCATTCTGAAAGTTTCCGAACAATTTTTAAGACACGCTTTGTCTTCAGAGCGAAAAACTTAAAAAAAATTATCCTCGAATAGGATCAAACCCACAATTCTAAGTTCACTGGAAGTACCCTATTTATTTTGATTCCGTTTATAGTGTCGAAATACGTGTTTTTTACGATTTAAGACTATTATTTTTGAGGATTTTACCACAAAGTTTTCAGGTTTTTTCCTGAACTAGTAATACCTGTAGATGCTAGCGGCCAAATTTCATAAATCTAGGTCAACCGAAATTATCTTATGAATGTTGATTCCCTTGATAGTGTCGAAGTACTACTTCTAAGTAAACATAAAAATACGTTTTTATCAGGAAATCATGGGGCCGTAGATCTGAGTATATGGCTTAGATTTCAAGTCGATATCTCCAAGCGTTCCTAAATAAAGGATCTTGATAGACAGACAGACAGACGGAAGGACAACAAAGCGATCTTATAAGAGTTCCTTTTTCCTTAAAAAGGTGCGGAAACTAAAGAAAATGTTAAAATAATCGCTTTCGCCTAAAAATTGTGACACAAGAATGGAAAAATTCTATACCCTTGACCTATGCGGAACATTACAAATGGAGATGGGATTAACAATTTAAATGAAGACGTGCATGTGACTAGTTTAGCAATGATTATGACCTTCGTTTAAGGTAAATTTTATTTTATTTTAAGTATCTAGTAAATAAGTTAGTAAATGTAAAGTACCTAAAACGAATCAAGAAATATAGTGGCAATCGTCACACAACTTTATATATTTTTTTTATAATGAATTATTTTGATCTCCTGCTGGGGTAACAAGACCATGTGCGGCCCTGCATTTTGTCATTCAACACGGAAATCTCGAAAATTGGGTGGTGCTTGGAAAATTTAATATCTTAACATTAAGTAGATATTTGGTATAAATTTAACTTTGATACCTGCACGCGATCTTGAGATAAATGGTCCTAACAGACGGAAAACAATCCTAGAAGAGGATCGTTTTTCCTCTTCAGGTAAAAAACCATCCAAACTATGTTCAATATTTAACTATTATCAATATTTTAACAAAAATGTAACATTTTTTGTTTTATTTGGCTTCCGTTATATACCGCTTGTTGTGCGGTACGTACATTCCGACCCACAATCATGAAATTGATTTAGAACCCTCAGTGACCGACTCGCATTCGACCAGTTTTATTATTTACTAACGATCCACTCGCGGCTTCGCCTGCTTAAACTATTAGGTCCTGGAATAAGTTACCGCCGTTTTTTTTTGTTTAAAAAAAATAATTTAAAATAATGCTTACAATGACATTACTCAAAGTATTGTCCACCATTAGAGACCACTTTCTCCCATCTTTCTGGTAGCAATTGAATCCCCTGTCGGAAAAACGACTCATCGAGGCAATCCAGGAATCAAGCCATTTTTCGGCTTCTTCAAAAGAATAGAAGCGCTGCTCGCTTAAACCGTGCGCCATCGACCCAAACAAGTGGTAATCGGAGGGGGCTATGTCCGGTGAATACGGCGGGTGGGGTAGAACTTCCCATTGAAGTGTTTCCAGGTAAGTTTTGACTGGTTTTGCCACATGTGGCCGAGCATTATCATGTAATAAAATCACTTTGTCGTGTCTCTGCTCGTATAGTGGCCGCTTTTCTTTCAGAGCGCGACTCAAACGCATCAACTGAAGTCGATAGCGAGCTCCCGTGATAGTTTCATTAGGTTTAAGCAGCTCATAATAAATTACGCCCTGCTGATCCCACCAAATGCAGAGAAGAAGCTTAGAACCATGGATATTTGGTTTTGGCGACGATGTTGATGCGTGACCCGGCATGCCCCACGATTTTTTTCGCTTTGGATTGTCGTAGTGAATCCACTTTTCATCCCCAGTGACGATACGGTGCAGAAAACCTTTTCTCTTTTGCCGTTGAAGCAACAATTCACACATGAGAAAACGTCGTTCTACGTCTCTCGGCTTCAACTCATACGGCACCCAATGCCCTTGCTTTTGGATCATTCCTAACGCTTTTAAACGTTTTGAAACTGTTGACGCATCTACTTGTAACGTTTTCCCGAGCTCTACTAACGTCTGACATGGATCTTCTTCAAGCAATGCCTCCAATTCTGTCTTCAAATTTTGTCGGTGCTCCAGAACGCTCTTTGTCTTCAAGGTCAAAATCATTACTTTTGAAGCGCCTAAACCAGTCTCTGCACGTTGTATTCGACAAAGCATTGTCTCAACGAGAATTCTGTGTGCTTCTGCTGCAGATTTTTTCTGAATAAAGCAGTGCAATAAAATTCCCCGCAAAAACACTTTATTTGGCACAAAAGTACACATTTTCACAAAGGGAAAATAAATATGTAGTTGACACTGTAGTAAACACTATTCTACTATAATTTGAGGTTACATATAGTACTACTTTGGTGATTCGTTACCGTACGAAATTCCATGCACAGAGTGCCGCAACGCCATCTTTCAGAAAACAGCAGCAACTTATTCAAGGTCCTAATACAAAAATATTTGTTTACTAAGCATCCAGGTTAGTACTTTCATGTTTTAATAACAATATTGTTATTTTCAGGAATATATCTATACATAAAACAATAAAGTTTCTGCCAATTCAATAATACAGTTATTTTACGGCAATTTAGTAGAAAAAAATATTTTAAATTGACAATATTCTTTTATTTATCAACCAATTGAAATGAAACAAACAGTATCTATTAAGGTGAGCCTGCTAAAACTGCATTTAAAATGAAAATTTCAAATGAAAATGAAAATTTGTTAAACTGTTTCTAAGATAAGCGTGAACAAACGCACAGACAAACCTTCAAACAGAAAAGAATTTTAAAAATCATTGTTTTGAGTTCTGTTACATTGTTAAATTCCCCCAATAACAATATTTCTTACATATCTTCTATGTACAGACACCGATCAGTTACGATTATATTATAAATATCGATTGCTGAGTTTGTGTTATTTATGCTTGAACTAGTGCCTCTTAGATAGCTTGCTTGCGTTTACATCCAATATTACCCCGGTGAAGTCGTGGGTATAATATAGTAAAATCTATAATCTGTTCTCGTTATACTATATTTACGAACATGCAAACGGGCATATGATATACGCCATTAAGCTACTTTGTTAGTTTGTTTGACAGATGCCACCATTAGCGATGACGAGGATTTGAGAGGCAAGTTCATTTGCCTCAGCCTGTTTATTATGCTTATGCATCATTGTACATACATTGTAATATATATACGAACGTATATATGTTTGATGAATCGTTTAGTATAGTGACCATTTAGTGAGCTTATATATATAGATTTGGAGTAATAGAAATGTTAAAAGCGGCGTCATGGCGCAGCGGCATAGCGGCTGATTATCAACGCGAGGGTTGTAAAGTTTTTTCCAGAGGAAAGAATAGTTCTCGTCTCGGTAACAAGACAAATGCGGCGATGAACTCCGCTGTTTAGCAGCAGTGTTGCGAAAATTGGTCAAATAATAAGTACAGAATGTTTTAACACTAGATTATAGTCCTTCTGTTGAAAAATATACAAATTTCAGGACCGTGATCCCACAATCATCGCTTATTCCGATACTTTTTATCTCCACCACAATCGGTATTTAATGAAATAAGTACCGTAAAACTGCTTATTGGAAGAGTTCTTCTGAAGTAGTTTACAAACTCCTAAAGATATTGCATTTACTACTTCTGTAATAACTTATACAGATTAGTTTTACAGTAAATTATTAACTTTTGGGAAGTTTTCGCTTGAGTGTTTAACTTATAAAACAACAATTAGTGAAGCAACAGATTTTCGGTGTTCTAAGCTAGCTGATGCTGTTGTAAAACAATGATCGTAGGTTTGATTCCTGTATTTTTTGATCCTTCGATAAACGCTGTAAGACACTATTCTAGACTTCTATACAAACTAATCAACAATATTTCAAGATAACAGAAAAAAATATGAAATGAGAGTGAGTGGTATGAAAAGCAAGGGAGACCCATATTACTCAGTGGAGGTTATGTATGAAGAGACTGGATGAGGCGAAAGAAGTATGCAGAGTATTACCTCGCTAGCTATATAGATAGACAGGGATAGCAAAGCTAAAAAATCTATAAACACAAATCGAATTCGCGTCCATAGCATAAATTGGCAAAGTCCAAACGTAAAATCCAAATCAATCAATAAAATTACGTCAAACACGAGATTAATTTGTCCAAATTACCAAATAATCGAACCATTACTGGGAATAATAATGTAATATTTGTCGGCTTTGATTCGGTTAAGCTGTCTACTGTAGTATGCCAATACTCCAATTTATTGCATGGACAACTATTATTATTAATACTTGTAATAAAATATTTTGTATTAATTTAAAAAAGATCATAAAATGTACATGTATCTTTATTTATATTACAAACCTGAAGATTTTGTTTGAATGAACACGCTTATCTCAGGAACTAGTGATTCGTCTGTGAAAAAAATGTTCTACGATTGCTAGTCTCCTTATCAAGAAATGCTTTATAACTGTGTATGTGTATATAGACTGCTATTTTTTTAATTGCTCTGTGACTAATTGTAACTGTAAATATTTGTAATAAAACATTTAAATGTTGTCTTTCTTTTCAGTTAAAAAAAAATCATTAATATTATAAAGTTGGAGAGATTATTTCAAGAATTTCAGGAACTATTAGTTCGAACGAAAAACTATTTTTGTGATAGATAGAAGTCCATGCATCAAGAAAGGATATAAGCTATATATTGCTATATATATGAAATGTCTTATATATAGCAATATATAGCTGATTATTAATGAATCGTTTCGATGAAACCTGTCCGTGGGCTTAGAGATATCTTGGGTCCTTAGAATGTGTCATGAGTCGGCCACAACTCTTTGTTATATAATTTGTTATAATACCCGCAAATAAAATTTGTTATAATACCTATGTTAATTTATAAATATTATTTTTATTGAAAGTAAAGAAAAAGCGGGTTCGATTTCTACTTTAAAGAATATACATAAGATAAATTTCTTATTGAACTTTACACGAACGAAACAAAAAACATTAATTTCTATAAATTAAGCCGTATTATTTTTTGTATTAAAAATAAAAAAAAAACAAAGAAAAAGGTCACTAGATTCTTTTACTTTACAAATACATACATATGATAAAAATAATTGAAACTCTAAAACCATTTAAGACCGTTATCTCGAAGACGGTATAACTAAGCGACAAAAATGCGGCGTTGAGTTCCGTCATTCAACATAATGTCTTCAAAACGGAATATCTTGACAGTAGGTTCCCTCAGCCTATCTACTTTGCAAGGAAAAACGTGAAACTACCTCGCCATAACAACAAAAAAAAATATTTAATTAACCAATGTTCTTTCGTCCCCTAATGGTGTCCGTTTTATTTGTTATCATAGGTCTTATCAAGGTCTAGTTTACCCGCTTAAGGCGAACACCGCATATTGGCAGAGCTTCAATAAAGTGGGACGTGATCACTGGTACTGCTCAGGCCTTAAATATTTTGAATATTTTTTTAAAAAACCTATAAAAACATAACTTAGCGGAATTTGAATCTGCACCTCTTGGATATCGTTCAAGAGGCACAGATTCAATTTGTTATACGATTTAAAATTAAAAAAAAAGTCATACTCACATGAGTATTATATGCGAAACAGAAGTATTTTCAAAATGGTCCTTTTGTTTACAAATTCACTTCTTATTACTGGATCATTTTCAAAATATAGCCTTTTACTACTCTATCGCTATTTTGTTCATATTCACTCCGCGCAATCCCAAAAATGTAAAAAGGGTACTGTCATTATTTTAGTATTTAAAAGAATTTCAAAGACATTTTTATTTTAATGTCAACTATTTTGATTATTTTCGATTTGTGGCCCTTTTGTATTTAAACAGCGATTTGAAACTTATACTAGCTAGTCGTGCCGTAGGGGCACAACTGTAAACGCAACAAATTGTCGGTTCGATTCCCATTCGAAGAAATAAAATATTTAACATATTAATTTTCTGGCTCTGGTAAGGAAGTAAAGCAAGACGTTGAGTTCCGCAACTCAATACCTCCAGAATCCAATGAAAAATGGGGAAAGAAAGAATGTTAATAGCAGCGGAGTGTCTTAACGATAGTTCTCAGGTTCCCTCTGCCTACCCTGCTATGTGCGGGATACAGCGCAGGCTGTACATATGTAGTTTGAACTTTTGAAGTATAAGCATTCACTCGAGTAGAAATTGAACTTTGGAACGTCATGAGCAGTGTAATTTTCTGACTGCGTCACGGTGGCCTAGTAGTTAATTTTAAACTGTTAAGATGAAACACTACTCAACTCAACGCCGCGCTTTACCTCGTCACCAGTGCGAGGAAATGAAAATATTAAATAATTAATTCCCTCGAGTGTCTATTTCCCTCGCACACTTGTGCCACTACGCCACAACTGACCTCTGTAATTATAAGCCTAACAATATCTGGCCTAACAATATATGTATACAGATTTTTTATATTATTATAGTACTCAATATACAGGCAACTATTATATAATCTTAAACTTCTCAAAAATTATCATACAAATTATTATAATATCTACACTTTAATAATACACAATTGCGGCACATCTAAGTCGTAATAGAAACACGCGACACCAGGTTCCTAGGTTAGCTGGTTCCACAATCTCGGCACAAACGCCAGTAAAACCTTAAACCGAAATAATGCTCTGCTAACATAAACGTAAAATAACAACTCTGAAACGTAGCGTCTTACCCTTACTAACGTGTTCATTAGGTTTTATATTTTCATTATTTTGGCTATTTCTTTTTCGATATTTTAGGTCATCTATCTATATCTATCTATATATATAAAAGGACTTGTGCTGACTGACTGAGGTAAGACGCACGCAGAGCCGTAACCGCTGATGGTAGAAACGTGAAATTTGGGCAGATGTTTATTTTCATATTCTGGACATCCACTAAGAAGGGAATTTGAAAAATTTTAACCCTAAAGGGATGAAATAGGGGTTGAAAGTTTGTATAGAAAAAAATATAAATCGGCTCCGATTTTTATAAAATTTAAAATTCAGACTCTTAAAAATATTTCATTGAACATGTGTTTCATGGTTTTTAAGATTTCACCCCCTAAGGGATCAAATAAGGGGTTGAAAATTTATATGAAAAAATCTTTAAATTGCCACCGATTTTTATAAATATTTAAATTCAGACTATTAAAAATATTTTATTGAACACGTGTTTCGTGGTTTTTTTAGAATTCACTGCTAATAAGCGGGCGAAGCCGCGCGCGCCCTCTAGTGAGTACATAATAATGTTTAGTAATATTTTTCATCTTAGTGCTTCTAAGCTAATCTATGCTTAAACTTAGAAGCTGAATGCGCTTCTTTTATGAACTACTACTTCTTTTTTTAGCTTCACGGTGTATCCCGCACATAGCAGGATAGGCAGAGGGATCCTGGGAACTTAGTGTTAAGATACTCTGTACCATTAAAACACTCTCGTTCCCAACTTTCTGCCGAATTCTGGAATCATTGTGTCTTGAGTAGTGGAACTCAACGCCACTCTTTGTCTCGTTACCAGAGTAAAGAAATGAAAATATTAAATAGGTAAGTCATTTCATCCATTGGGAATCCAATCTGTCAGGTTTACAGTCGCGCATTTGTGCCGCTGCGCCTGATCTCTTTAAATTAAGAAAATCAATGCTATATTTTCTTTATGGAATCTATATGAGAAATATTGCTAGAATTTTTTTTTTATGGAAAAGACAAGGCAAACGAGCGTTCAGGTCTCCTGATGGTAAGTGATCACCGCCGCCCACGACCCCGTGCAACACCAGAGAAGCTGCAGGTGCGTTGCCTGCCTTTAAGGTGGGTTGGGCGCCGGAGCCCGGCATTACCTGATGCGAAACGCAGTGGCATAAAGCCACTACTTCACGCCGGTTTTAAATGTCGGGGCTGGTAATGATCCGGTCGAGTCCGCCCATGCGTGTTGCCATTGCTGGCGACTCTACCACACGTACTTTAGTCGTCTCTTACGACACCACCAGTACCAGGATGATCCTATTCTAGGCCGGGATCATACGGCAGTATATTATTGCCATTGAATATTTTAAATACAAAAGTTACCCTGATCTAAAATAGGTATACCTTATATAGGTTTTCTTACAATTGCATGTAAACAATTTTCTAGACATGCGTATTGAGCAGCGTAATTCAACACACGTTTTTGTCTTGTAACCAAACCGAGAAAATAGAAATACATCATTAAGTCGAGTTGGAATCGAATCCACAACCGTTCCATTAACAATCAGACGCTATGTCGCTACTTTAAAGATAGATTATGAAACTTATACTGAAGTAAATACCATAGTAGGGGTGCCAACCAAAGACTTTCCACTCTCGAAGACAAATAGCAGGCATTTTTATTTTCTTATGCAAATGGAAATGGCCGAGGTCGGTTAATATCTTTGGACTGGTTGGTCGCGTTCCACAGATACCACGCGTTATTTGACAGCGCTGGCATTATATTAAATATTTAGTTTCTTAAGTACTTGCCTTTCATTTCCAATTGTTTTTTAAGGAAACGAATGTTGGTATTACTATAAAGGACTAAGGCCCGTATTCATAAATCACTCTCAAGACTGAGATCAATTCGTAAATATATGCTTTAGTACATCGACGCAATATCTTCGGCAGTATCCAGAGCAAAGAACAAAAGTCTAATATATATCATGCGTTATCTCTATATATAATAAAACAGTAATAATATTTTCCCTGTACATTTAGTAATTTTAACTGAAATTAATAATAGAAAGCAAAAATATATTTTTTTAATTTCTTGTCTGTCTGTCTGTCTATTTGTATGGTCACATTTTTCTCTGAAAGTACTGGACCGATTTACTTAAAAATTTCACTAATTGCTTTGTTTTAACTCTACTTAACATTTAAATTTGTTTCATCAAAATCGGTTCATTAAAAAAAAGTTATTGGCATTTATATATTTGAATGAACTCAAGGCATTAGTTTGCCTGCGAATGTTATATATCAATCGCGCTGGTAAGATTCTTGACTAAGGAATGACATTCGAAACGTCTTATTTATATGACTGTTGATAAAAATATATATTTTTTTACCTTCATAAATAATAACAGTTAAGTTTAAGTCGTAATTAATTCAACATAGATAAAGACCGATTTCATCTTCAAAGAAATATTAAGTTAATACATAGATTCTTCGGTTCGTTCGTTCGTTTGAAATAAATCTATATAAAAATGCCTAAAAACAGCCTGTCTACGTGTACTCTGTTATAACTACATATTTACCAATTTTACATTTAGCCAATAATATATGTAACAAATTTAAAAACTGTACAGAAGTTAATATGCAATCTTTACAGTTATTTTACAAAGAATATTATGGATCCTTCAAATCAATAATTTAACATTTAAGGCTGTTTCTGAAAGAGTAAATCAAATTATTCTCTGACATCAGCATATTTAACCGAGTTTTAAAATTATGATGAGACATACATTACATAGATAAAAAGAACGTACTATTACAAAAAAAAAATAAATACATACGTATAAGAAATAATTAGGTTTATGTACATTTTTATAAATATCAAATATTAACATTGGTCGTACATTTTAATTCAAAACAATCAAAGTAGTATAATAAAAAAATCATATTAGAATATTACAGATTAAAGTAATAAAAATCATATTAGAAGTCATTACAGTTGTCAGTCAATTCTATTTATTAGATTAATAATCATGTAGCTTACGCGGGTGAAGCCGCGGCTAGGCCGCTAGTGTTAAATATATATGGATGGTGTCACAAATGAAAAACAACATCAGCTTTACGCTGTAACCCGCACACAGCAGGGTAGGGGGAACCTAGTCATAAGTCACTCGCTCCCCGTCTTCTGCCGAATTCTGGAGGCATTGCGTGTTGAGTGGCGAATCCCAACGCCGCACTCCTCGCCTCGACACCAGAGAAAAGAAATGAAAATTTACATTTAAATAAATATTTCATTTCCTCGAGTGGGAATCGAACCCACTTTGTCACTGCCCCCCCTCCCCCCTGCGCCCTGGCCTCGAATGAAAAAAACTGAAAATAAAAAACATGTAAAAAATTACTGACTGCATAGTAGGGTGGGTATAGATATCCAAGTGTTAAGACACACCGTTCCCCAACGTTCTCCAAACACCGCCCAATTTTTGAGGCATTACGTGTTAAGTATAATTAATAATGAATTACCCCAAATGGGAATCTAACCCACAACCGTCACGCTTACAATCAAACACTAACTGATCAGTTATGTACTAGCAATAAATTTTTCATTTTAAGTATTTTCTAATATAAACGCGAAAGAGCAAGGTCAGTATTATTAATATGTTTCCACCAAATTGATGGCGGGACGGTGGCCTCTAGCATCTATTGTCGTTGCTCTTGTATAAAAGCTTAGTTATTTGTCCAACATGACATATTGGAATTCCGATACGACAGCACTAGGTAAGACCTTAGAATACTTATTTTGAGTAGAATTGTGTATAAAATCATTATATTTATTATTAACAAAAATGAATTTAAACTGTCACATAACTAAAATCTAGCGTAAAAAGCTTCAATGTATAATTTGCACATGTAGGTTTTTTGTCCAGAGCTTTTCGACGGTACCCAAAAGCTATGGATTAAATAAATCTATATGCGTACATCTATTTTAGCATAAAACTCTTCTGTAACTAAATGACTAACAAACAACGCACAGATGAAACGACTGGACTTAGAAAATTGATATTTTGCATGTAGGTTAAGGAGTGCAGGGGAGAACTAAAAACTACGTGCTTCACGTTGTATCCCGTACATAGTAGGGTTCCTATAAAGACAGTACCGTTCCCTAGTTATCACCGAATTCTGAAGGCAATGCGTATTGAGTAGCGGAGCTCAACGCCGCGCCTTACCTAGTTGCTAGAATGAGGAAATGAAAATATTAAATATTTAATTTCCTCTAGTGGTAATCAAACCTGTTACGTTTACAGTCCAATGCTTGTGCCCTGTGGCCGTGCCAACTGGCCTAGAGAAGAACTAAGGGGATTTCTCAAAATTCCTACGGGAACGGTAAAAATCAACATTGTTGTGAGCTGATCTTTGTGACAGATTATTTATTTTTTTTCATAAAACTTTCATATACAATCAAAAAATATATTTTCATCCAAATTCCATACATTGTATGTTATATTAAAGCTTCAATAATAAATATATTGATATTCCAAAGCTTACGTAGAGTACAATATTATTATCTTTATAAGCAAGTGTACTAAGAGTTAGGGGATGGCACGTGACGGGAATGGTAAGACTCGCGCCGCTAATGATACATACATATATTAGATTGTTCTTTATTGGGTTAGAAGTATACTCGTATATAAAATTGTAAGAAGCCTGCTTAAAATTAATAGAGAATAAAAGTTATTCAAGGCCATCGCGGTGCGTCGACACAACGTCTGATTGTTATTTTTTTTACCGTTACGCTGTATCTCGCACATAGCAGGGTAGACAGAGGGTACCAGCGAGCGTAGAGTTAAGACACTCCGTCCTGTAACAGTATGTACCTTGGGTATAAATAAAATAAAATATGCATGGCAATACACATAAATAACATAGTTAATTATGAATAATACAAACTATATATTTATCATACCATATTAATCGAGACGAGTTCGTGTATTGTCGTCCCGAGTGTCGCGACCGTCGTTCTGTCTATATAGGTGGTGGTGATGCTGGAAGGCAGCGGTCGAGTCGAACTCTTAAGTACTACGGTACTAATAAATATGATGCACATAAAGACTCGTACCAAGTATATTATAAATATAATATAATAATTCGAAGCCTATGATGGCACGATCTTTTAGGATCGAATTTCTTATAAAGGCAATATATGTGTAGGGGCGACACATATTGTGGATCCAAGTGATCTTTGACCAATATTATGATATTGAATGTTGCTTGACGTCGCGGAAGCTGACGTGATGGGCTTATGCGAACTGTTATAGCGACATTAACTATGTCGTGGCTGATGCCGTCTCGCAGTACGCTCGCGATACGTAAGCTATGCTTGTATGGCGTTGGTCATTGACATATTATATACCACTTCTACGACTTGGTATACGACTAGTAGGTGTGTGGTGCTATTTTATGTCCCAGCTCCGGTGTATGTAGTAGTGTCCGCCTGTCTCATACGGGTGTGTGGTGCTATTTTATGTCCTGGAACTCTGGTGTATGTAGTAGTGTCCGCCTACGGTTCGAGACACGACTGTGGGGTGTGTGCCGTGCGTTTATTTAACATATCGGCCGCCTAGCGGTAGTGCGTTCGTTCCAACGACTTATATTGATCTCACAAATCAATCAACATCACGAATCACCATTCTAATACAATCTTAATATAAACAAGCGTAACAAGTACCTTCGGAAAGATCACACACAAACGTCTCGGAGGGTTCAACGATGACTGTAAAGCCACGGTCTGGTCGGAACTCACGGTGTAGGGGCGGGGCGGTGCCCGTACTCTTTCTTCCTTTTATTATAACTAGTTCGCAGTTATAGTGGAGAGGAAGATAGGACGCGCTCTTGGCTTTTCTTCGGACGAGCTTCGAGTTATGACAATGTCATATTGTCGAGTTTCCAGTTATCTAAATAACTGACACAAGAACAACTTCTGATGGCAAATATCTTATTAAAGCGATACCTTCTAATGGCATAATATAAAATTCTTAATACTGTTACCTCTGAATCTCTAAAAGATTTTGGGTTCTTCACGATCACAACTATAAACGGTTCTAACCACTAGACACATCACGAGCTAAGGCATTAGTTATTGAATAATATATTCAAAGGTGTTTGGGATATCAGTTACAGTCCACATTAAGACACTTCCGTTCCTCACTTTCCGACGAATTTGGCCTTGATTGGCGGAACTCAACGCCACTTTGTCTTGTTAATAAGTGTCTGTCTATGTATGTATGTATGTATGACTACAGATGCAGACATATGTCTCCGACTGTATATCATTTCTGTAGCATCGTGGTCCCGAAGCGGATAAATCAATTATGTTTTGTTTCTTTCGGTGACTTAATCGAGAGTATTCTAAGCCATGATTCAAGAAAATATGTTCGGTCTTTTAAAAATCTAAAATAATCTTTCAAATAGTTGGTCTTTTAGAGCTTTTTATTAGTGTTTAGGGGTATTTAGTAATTAATTACATGAGAAATTACTTTTAGTGTTTGTATACTTTATAAAAAAAGTCAAGCTACAATTAATTCTATGTTCAAAAGAGGAATAAATTTTACATTTTTGAATACAAATTGTTATAAAAAATATATTTGAAAATATTTAAAAAAAAACACTCTTCTGATAGTGAAACGAAGGTCCACGCCATCAGTGGCTAGAGCTCCAGAGAGAGGAACCTCCTCACAATACGCGCCGTCTCTAGTAAAACTGCCTTCTGTATCCAGTTCTTGATTCAGAAATAATAGACCGATCCCAGTAGAGCAAAGCAGGACTCAGACTGTCACTCTGAAACACATACAAGCACACCTCAAGTCTATTACGCTTATTTTTATTAATGTAATATTAATATAGTTATATTTTCATATTTCTTCGCAACGTCGCTAAACCATTTACCCTCAGTGTGGTCAACAGGAGCCAACCATATACTACGCCAAAAGCCGGCAGTAGCATCTGGATTCAGGATCTCACGATTAGTTACACTATCCCTAGAACATTTCCATTTCCTGTATACACTTCGTTGAGTTTTTTGAAAGGTACTATTTTGATTATATTGATCCCACCGTTCTCTATATTGTCTAATGCGTTTTGCCAATGCATTGAATTACTGTTACAGTGAGTCAATACGGTCTATGCCGGTAGTCCTACACTCATTGGATTTTAAATTTGCTCCAGCAAATGTTTCCGCCACAAATGAACTTCAACACAAAATCGACAAGACTTGAGACCCTCCGATGATAGTATTTGGGTGAACGGGCGTGCTCTTAAAGCCTAATCCAAATCTAATATGTCTCCCTTCGAACTCGCAGGCGCAGGGCGATAATTGTTCTCTGACGACAGCGGCTGCTGATTCGACGAGGAACATCTCTGCCCATGCTGTTGAGAGTGTATTTGTCCTCATGAAATTTCCTTTCTTTATAACTATTTTAATTTTATTAGTCAAAAGTATATTATTTATAAAAGTATATTCATTATTATTACTAGTTTTCTTATCTTTTCAATATATATTTATTTTCTTATAGGTATCATTGTAGGCTCAAGGGCAGGAATATTAATACTAACTTCCCAAGTTCCCTATACATTGCTATGTACAGGATACAGCTATAATAAAAAATATTACTTATTTATTGTAGCTTCACGCTTTTCTTGCATAACGAGTTAAGCAGTAGGAAACCTAGTTTAACAATATTCCGCTAAGCACATATCGCCTAAAGTTCGAGGCATCTCTATTAGCGCAGAGATATGCTAATAAAAAAATGCTAATAACGCCCAATGCAGTACATGTAGAGCTCAGAAAATATACTCAACCCGCAATGTTTGAAATTTCATCTCGGGGGACTGACCTAAGTAGCTTTGCTCATATAACCCCCAGATATTAATTTTCAAATGGAAAACTGTTTAAAAGCTAAAGCCTTAACAAAATATTTAATATGTATTAATAATAAAGTATCTTCAAAACAAACTTTTACAATCAGTCTTTGTGAGCTTTTATTTAAGTTTTGTTTAGAGTGCTTTAAATAAGAACAGGCAAAGCGCGGCGTTGAGTTCTGCCACTTAACACGCAATGCCTCCAGAATTCGGCAGAAAGTGGGGAAAGGAGTGTTTTACACTAGGTTTCCTCTGCTACTAGGTCTTACACTAGGTTTCCTCTGCCTACCCTGCTGTGTGCGGGATACAGCGTGAAGCTGATTTATTTATTTGATTTATCTCTAAATACTATATTCATATGGCATTAGAACATACATTAAAATACATACATATGTTAATCTGACCGCGATCGTTAAGTTGTACTTTACTGCTGACCACAAAATAAAGTAGCGAGCACAATGCGTTCTGCCGACCAAGCGCATATATATGAGTATTGAGTAGGGTTACTATGATTTTATAGTTTCTCGCTGTATCCCGCATATGACAGGGTAGATAGTGGGATGTTACAGTTCTTTTCCCAAATACTGCCCAATTTTCGGAATATCACGTTTTGAGTGGTGCTCAACACTGTGTTTTGTCTTGTTACCAGACCGAGGAAATTTATATGATTTTGATAGTAATAGTATTTTTCTTAGTTAGTGATAAGCTACTACTTATATAATATATAATTACTCCGCTTATGGGAAATTTGCCTACCCAGCGTATAGCTCCAGGGGGTCATCCCTTTGACTGCGTAGGGATAGATTATGCTGGTCCTATCTCATCAGCAAGTCGCCAAGGCCGAGGTTGCAGAATTGTTAAAGTGTATATAGTAATTTTTGTTTGTTTCGAAACTAAGGCAATTCATATAGAACTAGTAGATGACTTAACTAGTAACAGCTTTATGTCTGCTTTATGTAGGTTTATATCACGGAGAGGAAAGCCAACAGATATTTAGTCTGACAATGGCACATTGTTTGTGGGCGCTTATAATGATATATGTAAATTTTTAATGACTAACTGCAATTTATTATCTGAAAATTTGGCCAATGACGGTATAATTTTTCACTTTTGTCCACCTTACTCTCCTCATTTTAGGGATCTCTGGGAGGCTGGTGTAAAGGCTGTAAAATTTCACTTAACTCACAGAGTATTGGGAAATTGTCATTTAGTTTACGAGGAACTGATCACTGTCCTCACACAAATAGAAGCTATTCTTAACTCTCGACCGCTCACTTCTCTTTCTAGTGACTCAAATGACCTCATGCTGTTTACACCAGCCACTTTCTTAATGGGAAGCCATTAACAGCCCTGCCAACTCCTGATTACCAGGACAGCCCTACCAGCTATTTGAGCAGATTTCAAAGGTTGGAACAGCTACGTCAACATTTTTGGACCAGGTGGTCCAAAGAATATATCAGTGAACAGCAACAACGAGTAAAATGGCGCTCAAACAATTCAACATTGGAACTTGATAGTTTAGTTGTCATTAAGGATGACAATCTTCCGCCGTGAAAATGGAAGATGGGCCGAATTGTAGCTGTTTATCCTGGAGCTGATGGCATTGACCGTGTGGTTGACGTCAAAACTACAAACGGTATCATCCGAAGGTCATTTAGTAAAATATGTCCCTTGTCTGACCAAATTGGTTGAAAGGCGAGCTTTCAACATCCGGGGGCATGTTCAGGCCAAACGCCTGTTATAATTTTATAGCAATAATTGTTAATTTACACATATGCTCATAGGTGATATAAATAATGTATTTTTTTCCCGACTGCTAAGGAAGGGTTATGTTTTTCGCGCGTATCTTGTATGTATGTAATATTCTTTATTACCTCATATCTCCAGAACCACTGAACGGATTTACTTAATTGAGGTATCGTTAGATTTGTATTAGCAGCCCAAGTGATCTTAGATAGGTGACGTTAAAAAAAACAATCATGGCGGCTGTGGGACGCCATTATACTTAGTGAAAGAAAAATTTTTCGGTTCGAATACCACAATATGGGTATCAAATTCAAGAGCTCAATACGAGGATTTCAAAAATGTATATCATGATTATCATGACCATAATGAATACTAACAAAAAAGTTAAAAAAAAAAATATTTATAAAAACAAAAACCCCGACTGCATAAAACTAAAAAGATAATAAACAAGCCCAATAGTTTATTAGGATTAACAGTTGGGACCTATAAGTAATTCATCAATCAATAAAATCTTTACCAGAAACCCCTCATAATTAAAGAGGTCCCGACTGTTAATCCTAATAAAATATTGGGCTTATTTATTATCTTTTAAGTTTTATACAGTCGGGGTTTTTGTTTTTACAAATATTTTTTTGTCTTACAATTACCCTACCATAGCATTGTAATATTTCTTTCTTGTGCAACTCGAGAATTACACGTGTCCACACCTAAATTTGCTGTTTTAATTATTACTCACAGAAATCAACCGGATAGAGGGAGAATTCCACGATCCCTGTGGGATCGAACCCAAAACCAGTCGATTTTACAGTCACACTTTGTGCCCCTGCACCACGACTGGCCTCAATAACAAATTATTAAAAGTTTAAATTATATTAAATAACTAAATGTATTATGCATCTCAATTTAGGTAACCGCACCGGTCCGATTTCTGCATGTTCTGGTTATCTTGTTAATCCAGCCAATATAAGCTTGGAGCTACCATTTCTAACATTCTCCACATAGCGACGTCTTTGCTCTTGTAACGTGCAATTATAATGATATATTTGGATATGATAGTTTTGTTTGTAATCCATATTTTGTGCTTGAACAATGGTTGTGTGTTCATAGAATTATTAATACAATTTTATAAAAAACATCAATATCTACACAAAAGTTTATGATACCATGCGTAACTGTTAGAGTTATGCCACAAACACAATTTTCAAAGAAAAATGTGCACACTAACTAGAATAGAGCCGCCATTGTAGTACTGAGGGACATCTAAAAAATATATATTGTGAAAGAATAAAACGAGTATGTAATTCCTCTATAGATATACCGTTTTATATTCTGTCATAATGAACAGCTTTAAACGTTGCATACAAAGATATCCCGTAGTATATGTATTTTTTTTTTCAATTATTATTACCAGTACAGTATCGATACTAATGTGGTATCTATATATTTATATAATATATATTTAATATTTTTTCATCCTTTAGTGTTTTTCAGGTGGAAAACATAGACAGTTTTTAAATTTGAGAAAATATTTTATTATATAAATGTTGGTAAAGGTTTACTATAAAAATGTTGGTAGTTTTTATAATTCTAATAGGACTAAACAATTTTCTAAAATGTTCTTTCTCCTATCCTTTGTCCTTTTCCTTGCATGCGTTGTAATAACTATTACAAGCTATTAAACAAAATATACATTCTCATTTATATAAATATATTATATGTTATTATAATATAAGATATTATATGTTATTTTAATTTTTATCTAAAAATAAATAAATGCATTTTGATCAAATTCTTATCTCTTATAATAAATCAGTTATTTAATCATTACGCCATTCATACATGATGAATGTTACAATAAAAAGTAAATAAAAAGAATTAAACCAATTTTACCGCTCACGCACCGCGCTCGCGTCTTCGTTTCTTTAATCAGTTAAGTCGTTTCTGAGATAAGCTTCGACAAACAGAAAAACCAACAAACAGACAAAATTTTTAAATATCATTGTTTCTGGTTCTATTACTTTGTTAAATGCCCCAATAATATTTTTTGATAATTTTAATGGAAATCGAAAATGCCACCCTATGTTTTTTATAATTTTGACTTTGGAAATCTTAAGTGCGCTGCAAGTTTATATTATTTATTAAAACAGGAACGTAATTTTCTGTACTTAAACAAACAAATAATTCACAAATTTAAGCGGGCGAAGCCGCGAGCTGGTCTCTAGTAACTATATAATTATAGTGAGTCGAATAATTGGGCTTGTGATATGTCTAGTGGCTAGTGGCTAAAACATTTTATCACAGGGACAAAATATACATTCTCATTTATATAAATATATTATATGTTATTATAATATAAGATATTATATGTTATTTTAATTTTTATCTAAAAATAAATAAATGCATTTTGATCAAATTCTTATCTCTTATAATAAATCATATCTTTAAGAGATTCATAGATAATAGAGAGAGAAAAGTTGAATTTGAAACAGGAGGTAAATTTTCCGAATAGAAATTTACAATCAGAAGTTACAAAAATAATTGAAGTCTTGCTGCTGAAACGACCCAGAATTAAAAAAAAACGAATGGGAGCTTGTCTGTCTTATATTCCCTCCATTGAGTCCAATTAACTGGATCTTAACAAGTAAAGGAAAGCAGGAGATTAAAGTTTTATCTTATCTAAGGTTAAATATATCTTATCTAAGGTTATATAAAAATTTAATGGTTCTATAACAAGCTTTGTTTATATCCAACTGTATTACAGGAAATAGGACTGTAGTGGATCGGACCACTCTATATGCATTGTCTCGGTACGTGGAGAATAAGAGTGTCTTAAGGTTATCTCTGCTTACCCTGCCATATACGAGACAGCTTGAAGCTAAAATAAAAAATTAGATATTTTATAATATATTATTTTTTTATGATGCTTACTATTTACTTAAATTTATATTTCCATTTCTTCGCTCTGGTGTCGAGGCAAAGCATGGCATTGAGTTCTGCCACTCAACACGCAATCGCCTCTAGAATTCGGCAGAAAGTGGAGAACGGAGTGTCTTAACACCAGGTTCCCTCTGCCTACCCTGCTGTGTGCAGAATACAGCGTGAAGCTGAATTATTTATGAGAATTCACATCCTCATATTCTTACATCCACGTGCTGCAAATATCACAACCGCAACGTGGACAAGAAACATTCCTGATCTTGGATATGCACTTGTTGTCTTGCTAATGTATATCGATTAAATTTGTTTACAGACTGGTATCAACAATTCTAATAAAGTACTTGTTGAAGCCAGTCATGGCGCAAAGGCACCAATCTGTAACTGTAAACGCGACTGTTATTCGGTTGTAATAACTGTTACAGGTTCGACCCTCACACGAGGAAATGAAATGTTGAATATGTTAGTGTCGAGGCGAAGAGCGGCGTTGAGTTCCGCCACTCAACACGCAATGCTTCCAGAATGCGGTGGAAAATGGGAGAAATGGAATGTCTTAACACCAGGTTCCCTCTGGCTACCCTACTGTGTGCGAGATACAGCGTGAATAATGGGTACGATCTCCACTCGGGAAAATGAATTATTTAACTCACAATGACACGAACTCGAGTGGACGGAAAGTGGAATGTCGACTGACTTCACACTAGGTTTTCTCTATCTATATTTTTTTAGAGTAGACATATGTAACCTGAGAACTAGTTTTAAGACAATCTGTTCCTATTCAAACTCTTCCGTTCTCGGAAGGTATTGCAAGTTGATTGGCATCGAACATTAAATATTACATCGCACGCTTGTGCCCCTGCGCCACGCCGGCCCCAATAAATTAAATGGAAAATTCAAATTTCGGTGCTAAATGAAAGAAGTTCTAATTACAAGGTTCATGAAGGTCGAGGTCCGAAAACGAAGTCAGGGGCAGTCTATAGTTTATTACTAAAAGCGGTTATTTACGGACCAGGATTTATATATATGTCTAACTAAATGCGCTATCCGCTAGGAGGGTGTAGTTACTGACACTTACTTTACCAGCTTGTGAAAATTGAGCAAAATTTACTTCGCTAATAATACGTGAAGTGGATTATAAACGATGGCCAATTAAATATAGGCAAAATAACACACAAATAAGTAAATTAACAATATGAACTCTTATGGGTATTCTTTTGAAATTTTGAAGTTACACATATATTTCTATAATATATTTTACCGGCAATCAATATTATTATAATACAATATTCTTTACAATACCTCGGCAATGTATGAAATACCTGGGGCGTCCAAGCAGGATGATATTTTATAAAATATAATTGTTTATTTTATAAAATATTATTATATATTATTATAAGAAGTATGAATATTATTGTCCATTACATACTTTGCCAAGGTATGGAATAAAATTCTTAGGCATTGTGTAAAATACCTGTACATACTCCACCGGCCTCGTGTATAATACTCTTGGCCCATTTTCCTATATTCAAGTTACTGACTTAGCAGTTTTTAAGTGCCAATTAAGTTAGGACTAGAGAACTTACTAGTAGGTGCGCGCAGGTTGCTCCCGCGCGCTACTCCGAGCAGTCAGTCGAGGGTGACTACACCACCCTTGACTCCGCGACGTGCCTAGCAGACTCCCGCCGCCGCGACGGACTACTAGTAACGGACGGACTACTACAGACTATTAGTGCCAGTGTCTCGCGGCCAGTGACAGTCGAGGAGGCACCGTGAGGTTTTAGTGGATATTTGGACGGCCTGCATCTGCCAGTCTGCGAGTCCCACATTACCCGCTCGAGCCCTCGGTACTCGGGCCGGTATCTGGAATAAGATTCCTCACTTTAAAAAAGAAAGGTTAGGATAGGTTACAATTTTTTTAATTTATAAATAACTAACCTACTCTTAAAATCTACAAAATCTGTACCTCCGGTGGCGTATATATATACTAACATATGTAAGTACCAATAGAAATCTGCATGAAATGCAAGCAAGTAAACAAGTAAGTCGCAACAAGTTTATTGCCTGCCTGTCCGCACGTCTGGCGTGGACGTGCTCCTCCTTGCTTGCTCCTTGCTCTCGTCTTGTAGGTACATACATTATCGGATGCGTATTCGTTATTTTATAAAGTACCTAGTCAAAATATAACATAAATAATATTTCATGTTTTCATTACCTACACGTTTTTGGTATACTATACATTGCTGAGGTATGAACGCAAAAGCCTAATAAAATTGATTTCATTTCGATTGCAGCAAATTTTCAATAATCCTATTGAAAAGGACTATTGTATAAAGATTTCCAATTATTTCTTCGGAGACACTTTCATTATCTTAATGATAAAATGAGTTCAGAGGTGAACGAATGGAACGGAGGATGATTATCGTTCTTCTGTTATGTAAATATTTTAAACTAGTTGTCGCCTGCCTTTTTATTTACGTGGACCTTAAGACGGAAAATGGAAAATAAAGAAAGAATGTCTGTCTTTTAGAAAAGGAGGCGGAGGAAGGAGGATTTCTCGAAATTTCTACAGAAAAAAAATCTTGTCAGAACAGTACTTTCGTCTGTGCATTGTCTATCAATCACTAAGTGATTGAAGAGTTTTGAAAATCGCTATCATATATCGATAATGAAAGGCATTGGTAGTACCGACCTAGTATGACTAAACGCGGCTGTGAGTAAAGCCACTCAACATCCTATATCAAAAAGATTGCTTGATTTTATTATCAAAATTTTCTTATTTAAAAAATGATATTTTTATTTATTATGATAAAGTACGTGGTTTTAAGTTCCTTCATACAACTCGCAATGTAAAATATCCCAATGCGACGAGTAAAAAATTATCTCTGTATGAAAAAATAGCTAAGTTTTTTTACAATCCATAAAAAAGGTATCTTAATAAACTATCGAACCTACTTCGAAAAACAATTAAGATGCTTCACGATAAAGTCTAAGGCACGTTACAAAAATACTTAATAGAAAACTTTCACAATCAATTACCCATTAAGGCACCTACTGTCAGATGTTAATTTAATTTATTGACTTGAAGTATGTCTTGAGACAGGATTTGACTGTAACCACGATGGTTGTTGATGGTTTAACACTCCGTTCTGGCTAAGCCAAGTTATTATTTTAGTTTTCTCACTATTCTAGACAAAGCACTTTTGGCGGAACGAGGAGAACGAAGTGTCTTAACACTAGATTTCCTCTGCCTACCTTGCCCTATTTAAAAAAATATAGAGGTATGTGGAGGAGAGCGTTAACTTGGATTTTAAAGACTACTCAATTTTTCACTAGTGTTGCAAGTCCCAAACCACTTCGAGCTGATCTGCCTGCAACTTCATAGGCAACCACATGGAGAATCCATGGTATGCTAAGAAGTTCTTACTCATTAAGCGGCTAAAACCAACAATACGCTTCGTCCACTTAAACGATGATAATGAAAAACACATAAAAAAACATTGCTTCTGACTAGTATTTTATTCATAAAAAGATTGTTACTAGTTTCCAACACTCGGTATACTAAAATTTAATGCGTAACAGTAATAAAATATTGAACGAATGAAAACGACCAATATTTATGTATGTTCATTTTATTTTGCTTTTTTTGAGCTCGCACTTGAAAAATACGGTTATTTTGAAATCAAAGGCAGACACTACAATTTTATTTACATGTACGTTTCAAGTTTGTTAGTATGTATAAAGAATAGATTATTTAAGTATATTTGGGGAAAAAAATAGTTATCTATACAGCTATACACATAAATAAATCTTCATCTTTTATTTGATTTTGCTCGCAAAAATTATTTTATTTATATATATAATAGGTAGACGCACACGGCAAACAGTTTTAACCGTGTAAATTTAAACCCGCGTGGATTTAAATTTTTATTTGTCATTTAAAAACGCTCATCACGCTCAACAACTTTGTTAAGACGGCATTTCATTATTTATTATAGTTTTTCATATCTGGTCAAACAGACTGACAAAAAATAATAAAAATGTAGACTCATTCTCTGTTTTATTATAGTTTAGATTACAAATAAAAGAGTATGATGGCGTCCAATAGACGGATTTAAATCAGTTTTTTAGGTTTACGCTGTATCCCGCATAGGAAGAGAATATAGATAGACACTGTTCCCCATTTTCTACCCAATTTTCGAGACAATGCCTTTTTAGTAACGGAACTCAACACCGCACTTTGTGTTCATACTAGAACGAGGAGACAAAAAAATCATTACTTCAAGTGGGGATCGAACCCACGATCATCGAATTTTCAGCCACACGCTATTCCGCTGCGCTTTGTACTGTTGTGCATGTGACCTCTAATTTTTTTAACACATCAATTTATGAATTCAAGAAATAAATATGTACTAACATGAAACCATCCTATAATTACATCATTAAATCTTTTACATGTAACAACATATAAATTAAAACATACATTTATTTCATAAAATAAACAGACAAGCAAAAAATTCCAAACGTTTTCTGAAATTCATCTCTTTATATTTTTGTTTGAACAACTTTTGGGTAGGTACATAGCGGCAGTAGCGTGATGTATCACCGCCGTATCGATAATTACTCTATAACAGTTGTTCCCAAACTGTGGGGACGAGGAACGAGGAGCCTTTTTAGGATAGCTGTTCTTTTAATAATACTAGAGGAGCCGTTGATTTATCAAAATAAAGATTAGGCGTACGTTTTTTTAAATACATTCTATATTTTTTACTCTCTTGAAATGTAGTCTGTAACGCAGGGCGATTTTTATTATAATATAATTGCAGCGGACGCTTAAAAATGCTTGACAGTTTAAAATATTCATCATATTCATTGTTTTGCACCATTTCATTTTAATCATGTCGGTAGAATGAAGGATTAAGAAGTCAATCTATCCTTAGCTAAAGAGTTTGTATTTTCCTACTAATACATTATTTAAATGTTAATTTTCACAGATTAAAGATCTGAGCTCCTAGAGTTTTTACAGTTATTATCATCAATGATATATTTTTTTACAGCCCACATATAGCCGGGTAGACAATGGGGCCCAGTGTGAAGAAAGTCCGCTCCCCACTTTCTGCCAAATTATCTAGACATTATGTGTTCAGCACGGAATGGTACGCCGGGTGTTATCTGTCAAAAAAGAAAAATGGAAATAATTTAACTACTATCATTTTCAAAAGTTGGGATCGAGCCCACAACCACAAACAACACAGTTGCAGTCAGGCGCCCACTACGACAAGACGATCTCTAGATTATTGGAATATTTTGGAAAGTTTGGAAAGCTAATTCATGTTAATAATTCAACATAAAGGAAATTAGCGACATTCAAAGAAACTATGCATATATAATTTATATTTTTGAAACTAAGATGCTTTTTCAAAAAATGGAGCATCTATCCTTGGTTTTACGCTGTTGACTTTCTGTACTCCTTCAACATACGAGTAGGAAGCTTAGGTATGTTAAATTATGTACTACTTCATTTATTTAATGTTAGTTAACGGTATCTAAAGTTGTTGTTTCCTTCACGTATTAATGTAATGAAGATTAGAAAGTGGAATCCTCCAGAGCAAATTTTTCGATTAGGAGAGATTTAAAGATTAGATTTTTTTTATTGTGGGCATGATCTAAATAAACAGTTTGGGAACCTCTGCTCTATGACCTTTAGCTATGGAAATATTTTAATAGATTTCAAGGGAAATTGATGGTGGTGCGGTTTGACTAGAAAAATTAACTTTTCATGGCTTATTATCAGGTAGGGAGCAAATTAGCGTCAAATGTGTAGGGAACTATTATATATACTTATTTAGAAAACGTATAAAAATTTGAACGCAGCGGGACTCGAACCCACGCCTCCTGGAAACCGACCAGTGGTCTTTTTCTGTGGTATTTTTCTTTCCACCAGTGGTATTTTTCTTTCACCAGACCAGTGGTATTTTTCTTTCCTAAGTGTGGAATAACACTTTAAAAATGTTTAAAAACTATTATATATATTTATAGTTTATTTAATGTGTGTCATTTATCTATTTCAATATTGTAATTTATTTATTTATCATTTATAAATATACATACGTTTAATAGAAGTTTGTTGGTTCGATTCCCCCTTGAGGAAATGAAATATTTAATATTTTTAGTTTTTCACTCTGGTGTGTGGTATACACAATGCCTCCAAAATTTCTCGGAAAATGGGGAAAGGAAGTGTCTTAACACTAGGTTCAAAGATTCCTTCTGCCTACCCTATTGTACAGGATAAAGTGTGAAACTATACAATTTAATTTTAAAAAAATGTATGTATGTTTGTAAAGCTAATTAATCTTAAATAATTGCCTATTTATTAGCTAATTGATTGATGGATTAGCTAATAAAGAGACAATTCACGTTTTTTTCGTTAGTTGTCCTTTGTCACTACTTACCTCTTAAATATCTTTTTAAAAAGTCTTATAAGAAATATGTAATACAGTAATTTGGACTTAAGGTTAACTTTGGTAAGGTAATCTATATTTTTATAAAAAACGAAAAATAAAAAATTTTACGTAGTGGATTTGAACCTGCGTCTCTTCGAAACTGTCCATACGTTCTCATCAAGGTACGTCGAAATTATTATACTCTCATTACAACTTATTTATGTGATTGCGCTTGGACGGTCCCCAAGAGCCGCGGGTTCAAATCCTGTTACAAAAGTATTTTTCTTCTAAGAAAAGTATTTTTATTTCCTATGTGTGGAATAGCTTTCTAAAATATTAAAAATAAGGTAACCTAAATTGAATTGAGTACAGGCGAACATTTTTTTTACCAGTTTTTTTGGATATATTTGGATTATACAGGAGAAAATAGGATAAAGTCTACCAAACAAATCCGCTCATGCTATTTATCCCAACATATGAATTTAAAGGTAAAATATGAAAAAAAACGAAAATCATATTGTCGACAGGTTATTTATTGCGTCAGTAACGTTGTATAATATCGTAACTTTTATCTTCCTTTATGGAATACGTGAACTCATCGCCGGTGTGACACAACGTGATGGATCGCTCGCCTAGTGTCCCGATAATTACCCGATCACCTCTCTTTAAATATTTGGATATTATTTAAAAGGAATATTTATCTGTAAAATATAACTAATGAAGACAGCCGTAGCGAAGGGGCACAAGCGAGTGACTGTAAAAGCGGGTGGTTGTGATTTCGATTCCTACTCGAGGAAGTGAAATATTTAATGTTTACAAATTTTATTTTTAATATTCACAATATAAGGAGCGGCGTTAACGTCTGCCACTTAACATGCAATACTACAATAAATCGCCGGAAATTGGGGAGCGGAGTGTCTTAACGCTAGGTTCCCAGGATCTTCTTCTTACCCTACTATGTGCGGGATACAGCGTAAAGTTAAAAAATATAACCAGTTGTTGTGAGTTCGATTCTTACTCTAGGAAATGAATTCCAATTGAAGGCAGGATATATCGTGAGGCCAAAAAGTTTTTAACGGTTTTGTCCACTTAGATTTCCTGTGGAATTTAATTCTTCAGTTGAGATTTGCAACCTGAGGCCCAGAAATCAGAGATGAAGTGATATAAGATTTAAAAATAAATAAATAAATCAGCTTCACGATGTATTCCACACAACCAGGTGGTTAAAGGGAACCTAGTGTTAAAACACTGCGTTCCCCATTTTCCGCCAAATTCTGAAGGTATTGCGTGTTGAGTGGCGAAACTCAACGCTGCGCCTTGAATCGATGCCAGAGCGAAGAAATGAAAATATAAATTTAAACAAATACTTCATTTGTCCGAGTGGGGATCCAGCCCACAATCAGTCGCGTTTACAGTCTCACACTTGTGCCCCTGCGCCGTAACCCTGCATATTCTACAAAGATGTCGTATTTCCACAGCTTTCATCCTTCTTTCATTCTTCATCTGAAATACCCACTTTTCGCTACCATACAACAGCGTCGGTAACAACACTGTATTGAGTACGGCCAAACGAGCAGCTGAGCTGACGTTTCGCTGTCTCATCAACGCAGCTAAGGCTCCGTTAACCCTGTTACCAGCAGCAATACGCCTTTCCACATCCATCTCGTTTCTTCCGTCTCTACTGAACACATTTCTCAGATATTCCATTCATTCACATGTTCTAATACCTTACTATTTCCGCTGGTCTTGCATTCCGTTCTTTCTTCACCTTTTTCACAAACCAGAACCTTTGTCTTATTCGCATTCCAGCTTAGACCATTATTTTCACACTCTTCTTTCAGAGAAGTGACTAATGCCTGCAACTCGCATTCTGGTGATGCAATGAGCACTATATCATCTGAGTACAGCAGGCAATTCACATTCAAGTCTACTTTCAATCCCATATCACTTTGTTTTACTCCTTGGACACAGCTATCCAAATACGCATTGAACAATATAAAACTCCAATCACGCAAAAATTACCGGACAGAATTAGATTACTTGGACGCGAAGCTAAATTATATAATTCAAATTTTTAATGTTAAGTCGAATAAATCAGTTTTATTTTATTAACCACAATTTAAGAAAGAAAGAGAAGAAAGTATAATTAATAGTTTATTTAGTCTACTAAATAAATGATATTAACTTTCTCAAGAAAGTATATAAAAAATACATGAAATAATCATATACGAAAAAAAAAAGAAAAAAAAACAATATAATTGCGTTTCTCTTTTTCAATGTTTTGTATTTCTATTATTTATATCGATGTGTTAGATAATACATATGGCTTATTTTTTTTTGGCACATGTTATTAGAATAAAAAGAGAAAAAGAGTAACCTTTAAAGAATATCAATCAATCAATCAATCAGTTTTACGCTGTATCCTGCACACAGCAGGGTAGGCAGAGGGAACCTAGTGTTAGGACACTCCGTTCCCCACTTTCTGCTGAATTCTGGAGACATTGCGTGTTGAGTGGCAGAACTCAACGCCGCGCTGAACCTCGACACCAGAGCGAAGAAATGGAAATATAAATTTAAATAAATATTTCATCTCCTCGAGTGGGGATCGAACCCACAACCAGTCGGTTTTACAGTCACACTTTGTGCCGCTGCGCCACGACTGGCCTC